>CM048825.1:39634587-39729587 GCA_026586065.1 Dioscorea zingiberensis | reverse complement strand
TCGGCCCTTGAAGCATGTTTGAAGGATTTTTAATCGTACAGATGGGAAGATCATAGAAAAATAAGTTAGTATGTTCATTTTTATATCATTTGGTGACCGTTTGGTCCTCCCACTTAATGATTGAAATTCTACATTATTAAAAATTTTTATAAAATGAAAACCGTTAAGTGGGAGGACTAAACAATCACCAAATTATATGAAAATGGATATATTAATTTATTTTTTGATGATAACGGTTGAAATATATATATATATATATATATATATATATATATATATATATATGATGCTATTGAAGGGTCAAGGACAAATATAAGAAGGGTATAAGAGGTTCAAAATGATTTTCACACTTTTTCATACTTGTCCAACATGCAACTCGCACCTTCCATGTAAAGGATAATATATATTGCACAACCATCCAATTATTATTCTGAGGCAAAAACAAATATTCCTATCAAATGATATTTCCTACTCATGATGTCTAAGAAAAGTAAATAGTTATCTATTCCTTTCTACAAATAATATGTGAATGTTTAGAGGAGATTGGGTTTTTATTAGTAATGAAAATATTGCATCTTCTTCCAAGTGATATAGAAGGAAGAGAAACTATCACCCAAATTTCATGACCAACAATAGGATCTCCTTCTTCATAAGGGTTAATATGTTGTAGTAAACATGATTAGCTCAAGGAAAATAATGAATTTGTCTCGAACTTGCTTTCTTGTAGCTTTTTATTTTATTTTTGATATAGGGGATAAATCCCTTCATAGAGGGATGTCAAGAGACATGGCTTTAGATGACGAGCACCCTTAATTCAACCGTGTGCGTACAGAATATATGGGGACTTGAACTTGGGAGTTTTGTGCTCATCAAGTGAATTACCCAACTGCTCCTTCCGTTAAGGAGGCGGGGACTCGATCAAACTTGGGAGCTTTGCTCACCAAGTGAATTGCTCAATGCACGGACCCGAGATATCGTTAGACCAATGGTCCTTTGGTGTAGCCCTCTATTTATCGATCATGAAAATTTAGCCTTTTTTATTTTATTATGTGGAAAATACTTGGTCTTTGAAGTGCCAATTTTAGTACAATTATTTGGTATTTGAAGTCCCAAATTAGATGACTCTCTAGTAGTTTCAACATCTTGTTAATTAGCCTTCTAGAGCTTTAAATTGCCAAGGAAAATTGTTCTGATTAATTCAACAATTATATTTCTTCCCAATTATATTTTCATCCACCTATTCACTTATGAACCCTATCCTTTGCTAGATTTCCAAATCTTGCAAAGGCTTCTTATGTAAGAAAATAATCGGAAAAACATTTACCATGGTAATTGGTATATAGTTTCTAAACATAAGGTTGAGGGAGCATTGATCTTATACATTTGAAATGAAATTCCATGTTTTTAAATTACACATCGATGGAAAGTAGTGTAAAACCCAAGGGTTTTATGAATAATTTTGGAATTTAGTAATTGCATCCTAATTATTTTGGTAATTGGGAGAGTTCTATAAATTCTAGTTAATTAGAAATGATGGGAAATTTTAGGATTTATTCTCAATTGGAGCTATAATAGGTCTTTGAGGACTTATTGGAGGTTTTAAGAGTAACGGGAACTAAACTAAAATCTCCTTTATTAAAACTATAAATCCCAGGATTTTGATATTAAAGTGGATTTAATTATGATTTAATTATCTTGGTAAATAGAAAGAAATTTCTAAACAAATAAATAGAAAAATGGGGAATAAATCCATGCAAATCTTTAATGGAGTTGATTGGGTCAGCCAAGGAGTAGAAAGAAAAAATCTGGTAAATAGGGGGACTGGAAATGAATTTTTATCCTCTCTCATAAACTTAAACAGTTAGGGACCTATGTGTAAAATACCAAGAATGGCTTGCATGTAAAAGAATCTTTGCTTGAGGGTTATGTATAAAAAGGGATCATCATGCAAGTGGAAGGATTGCAAGTAAAGTTCTTGTGATTAGAGGGCTTAAATGCAAGTATGCCTCATATGAAAGAATGGTTGAATTAGTGGAATGACGAGGACTAACTTCAAAACCACAAGTACTTATTGAAAACCTTGATGAACGTTGTAAGCAAGAGGAGGTGACTATGTGATAGTGGGGTGAAGAATTAATATTAACCAAGGAGGCCTATTATCTTATGTAATAATTAAATAAAAATATTAAAATAGAGGGAATTAATATCAAATAAGGATAGCCCCCAAGGATTTGTTGAATTGCTAGTTGGGATAATAATATCCCAGTTATTATTTAAAGTAATTAGTTAATTAATTTGTTAAATAAATAAATCTTCCAAAATTGGAGATTTGCTAAATCTATGGGAAATGAGGAATTAAAGTGGTAAATTCGCAAAAGATTAAATTTGGAGTATATACATGTTATGCTATTGATTTATATGGATAAATCTTTTAATTATGGTTACAGATGAGAAATTGATTATGATGAGATGGTATTATATATATATATATATATATATATATATATATATATATTATGAAGGTTTAAATAAAAGATAAAATAAAATAATGCATTTATAGGGAAGGTAGAGTATGGCTGCCATTAATGTGTGTGAAAGCTTTTATTGTTATTCTATGGATCAAAACGTGTGAAGGAAAAACAAATATAATAAAAAAATGGGGGGACGAATGTTTGCATGAGATTTTCTTTGAAATGAACGGTCTTGATCCTTAGTTGAAATAATTGATGATCCGACGGTCGAGAGCCGTCTGAGAATGAAGCTGGCCTGGTTGCGCCTTTGCCGTGGACGCGCCGCCGCGACCAAGTCTCCTACGATTCACCATCATCTAGATAAGGTAAGTGCCGTTGATTTAGAATTCAGTTCGGATCGTATGGGATCCTCCAAGATACGTTTAGGGACTTATATATAGGAGCGATATCTCAAACCCTAGCTGCTTCTATCCATCATCGGAGAGCTTGTTCGCGGCCAGAGATCGCCTGGGAAGAGAGCGGGCGGATGGGAGACAAGGTCGGGGACAGGAACGCCGCCATGATGAGGCCGGGACCACCACGAGCCTTCAAGAAACGCCGGTGAGTTTCTTAACCCGTTCCTAGTATTAGTTTTGGCTTTCTCTTAAGTTTAGAGAAGCAGAGATGCTTAGAATCATGTTTGTAAGGACCTGCAGAACTTCCATTAGTGATAGTGATTAATAAATCTTGCACGGAAGATATGCATGCATATGATTAATTGAGAAGGGTTAATGATAGTGATGATCAATGAAGGGGTTGCAGGTGTCTTGGGTCCATCTACATTGGTGGATCCTTGTGTGAATGTTAACATAAGAGGGAGAGGGTTATGGGAGGTGCCAGGAGACAGAAGAAGTTGCATGAAAGTTGGGAACTCATGCATGAGTTTTTGAAGAGTAAAATAATGAAGTAATAGTGGCTATAATGATCGATTAGCAGAGAAGGGTTATGACAAGGCTGCTACTCATGTTTTTCCTTAAGATTGGTTTAGTGTTGGTAAAGTTTGATATTTGGTAGGGTGAGTACTGAGTGGGTTTTCTTCCAACTAGTTACTTGCCAAAGCATGACTGTGAGGATTCTAGTGATGGTCAGACAAAAAGGAGAAGTTTTATTGATTTTGTCTTATACTAAGTGTTGTCACAGTGGTAGTTTTCAGGGTTTGTTTACGGGCATGATTAAAGCTTGGATTTAATTTAAAATTGAGATTATGTGAATTGTTTGGATTTGCATTGTTTCATTAATAATAATGTTTGATGACTATAGAAGGATTTAGAGAGGAAGTGATGTTAAAGAGCATCTTTAACAATGGAAGATAATATCTCTGATTGGTGCTTGCACTTGTGTGCATTATGGGCTTAATGAGATGCTTAATGGTTAGCAAGGATAGTCTTGAGATAAACATATGATTGTTGAAATTCATGAAATGTTTTGATAATATAGTAAAGGTTTCATGAGATAAAGGTGGAGTTAGAGTACATGAGTAAACAAGCTTGGATGTTGATCAAGTCTGATTGATGGTATTGATATGTTTGGGCTGACTTTAGATGGGTCTTTAGCCGGCCTGGTGGATTATAAGCAAAGGAATAGCAAAGGTTGTTTATGGACTTAAATAAAAGACTTATTTATTTAATTAAGTGGTTGAATCATTTAAAAGATTGGGTTGGGTTTATTAAATGGGCCAGGCCCATTTAGTTGCATGTGTTTCACAGGGGATAGTATTATAAAACATTCGAGCGTTTGTTGAGTGTGGACTTGTGATTAACCAGATATCGACGAGGAGCGTGGAGCTTCGTCGGGATAGGTACGGAGCGATGGATTGGATTGCGATTAGAGGTAAGTACTCTTGCCTTGTGTACCTTCCTTCTTTGGATTGATTATTGCTTTCGTGATTGCATGCTTTGCATGTAAGTACACTTGCCTTGTTCCTCTCTTCGGAGATTTTATTGACATGTCGTTGTTGAGACATATTGCCTTGTTTTCATACATGCTTTTATGATTTTGTTGATATCTATCTTTAGCATGTGTGTTTGTTTTGGGATGTTGGAATCCCTATGTGTTCTGTTCTTCGTCCGGACTCGATTGGAGCGGTGAGCTCCTTTTGCGGACATTGAGGGGCCAGGACACCACAGTGCTCCGGCTTTGCCATGCCGGAGGATCGATACTCACGGTTGTCCGCGGTCATGGGGTGCGATCGACCATGTCGGCATATGAGAGAGAGGTGGCGCTAGCGTCACGACACGAGGCGTAGCGGCCAGGATGGTCGTTTTCTCGTGAGTTGGTGATAAAATGCTTGTAGGGGGAGGCGTTTGAGAAGCTTCCGATTGGAACTCTTAGCTAGGAGTCATGATCTTGTTATTTTATTGTGATAGACTCCTAGGATTTGTTTTTGAGTGCGGCCCCGAGTTTGCTTTTTGATATTCATGTATGTTGATATCATATTTTCTTGAACTCATGTATTTATCGAAGCTTTCCATTCCGAAAGCTCATGCACTTTTCTTCCCCGCATTACGGATCCCGAGTAGGGACTCTAGTACGCGTGAGCCGAGCCATCGTGGGTGATTTGCAGAGGTCCGAGGACCTTGTCTATCTTTCTTTTGTTGAGTGAGATATTTTGTTTTGTAGGTCCCCGTAGGGCCTGATATTTGTAGGGTATTTGAACCCTTGTTATTTAATTTCCGCTGAAACTCTGTTTATTTTGAATAAATTAAGATGTTTATTTGCATTATCTGCTTATCATTTTTAGGCCTTGTATCCGAGTGGGACCCGTCTCTACTCGGCTACGGCCGGTCTGCACACGTGCCCGAGGTCCCGGGATCGGGTCGGGGCGTGACAAGTAGCTAGTGACACTCTTCTCAAAATAAAAATAAAAAAAATATATCTTTTAGAAGAGGAGGTTGAGGGTTCAAACCACGGTTGTAGCGTGTTTACAGTAACTTATTCACATTTATAAATAATAATAATAATAATAATAATAATAATAATAATTAAATTGTCTACAAGAAAAAATTTCTATTTTGGTTGCACAACCTCTTGCTCAAGTTATGTATCTTTGTCAATTTGTTCTACAAGAAATATCTACAAACAACTCATGAAAAGTTTGCTACTGATGATTTTGATTTATTGATATAATTAACACAGTCACATCTTCACATACTTTTGATTTATAGCAAACTATGCTTATTCATTCATAATTTTAATATGCTCTACATATAGGTTAAATAAATACTTCGATACAAAATAAATAACATATTTCATTTGGTATCACCATAATTATGTAGCATTTTTTCTATGCAATCAAACTATCAAAAAGAAGAAAAAAAAAAAAATACAAGTAAGCCACATTAAAATAACAGCATTTACATTAATATTAAGTATATGAGGGGAAAAAAGGAATCCGTCTATAAAACTAAAAGCTTGTTGACATATTTAATGAGCATTAAAATAAAAAGATATTAATCAATTATTTATAAAGATAGGAGTGATGAAATTCACCTCAAATGTTGCAATTCTTCAACATCAAACACATTAGGGACCGAAGAAGAAAAATATTGGCACAAGGAGCCTACACAATTAATGATATTAATCATTCAAAAGTTAAACAAATAAAAGCGAGAAAAATGGATTAAAAAAATTTCATAAGTTCAGGCTGTGACATACTTAAGTTTGTATTAAGTGAATCAATCGTTTCTTCGATGGCTTCAATGGTAGCATTCGCTAGTAAACAATCAAAAATATTTTCAAGAAATGGTCCTTCTCCTTCTAATATTGCTCACAATAAAAAATTTAGTTAGTGATAATATATAATAAATTATAATAGTAGAATGTATAGAATGAGTAATGATATACAAACCGAATAGGCTTACCGAACGTTTGATATCCATTCAAACTATCTTGAGATGGTGATTGATAAGTCTATTTGATTTGCATATCATTACTCGTATAGAATATTGTAACAATGTTAAAGTATTACCTGTAGAAATATCACCAACAGGTCTATATAAGTTTGCGATCATTCTAACCAAATATTTCGACTTGTCTTGTGCATATGGCTTGCAAATGGGGATGCGAGGGCATCGACGATTTATTGTATATGAAATAGGTGCTGATCTAGATGTCCCAAAGCCATCAAAAGGGGAAACCAATGCCATTCTTGGAACATACTCAAAATTGATAGTTTGATCCATCATTGGGGTATCATTAGAGCACCATTTACTTATAAATTCTTGTGGGGGGATTGTGAAAAGGTTGACTAGAAAATGAGTCTGCAAAAGATGAAGTCTTAAATGAGTATAATTAGTCCATTATGAATATGCACAAGTTGGCAATAAGTAACTTACCATGTTATCAATGATAAATTGTTTGAAGTTTGGATTGTTGGAAAGGTGATCATTTAGGATCATGGCCTTGAGAATCAAGAGGTCATTTGGAATATTGTTGTCAATTGATCGAGTTTGATGTTCTCCTACTCCATCAAGAGCACTCTTGACTATTGCAAGAACCTATACAAAGAAGTGATAGGAATCCGACGTGATTCCTAGATATTGTGAGAAACAAAGGGAATAATAAAAAGAATCAAACAAAAATCACATAAAGATTTTACATGGTTCATTCTTAGAATTTCCATTCACGGTCACCGGTACTGTTTCGCTATATTCTCAAAATAGTTGAAGTTATAAGGATAGAACAATACAAAGGGAAAAATAACCCTAATATAGTGAAAATAACCAAAATACCTTCTTGTGAATTTTCTGTGGCTAGATGTTTAGTATAATCAGGCTCCACCCAACTCAACAAGAAGTTGAGTTAATTCTCACTGAGTGATAAATATATAATGATAAAATAAAAGAAAAAAAAATATATTTTCATAAAGAATTCACCTTCAAAGCTAAAGATTGTGCCAATTGCATACTCTGAGGATTGTGAGCAACTCTATCAAGGAAGGACTCAGTCTGATCAGTTTCACAACATAGTATAACCTGAAAAGATAATGCTGTGATGTTAAAATCAGAAATTCACTTCGATAAAATTCTTACATGAAATTCAAGATAAAGAATATTTTGTATTTTAACTTACAATAGTCAAAACTTTCGATTTCATTCTCAAAATTGGGTCCATAATTTCAATCGTGGCAGTAAAATACGTCGGGACGTCCAAGTTTAAGACAGCTTGTGCAAGTGAAAGAAGCCTTTGAGTACATATTTCCTGAAAATGATTAGAGTTAGTAATGAAAAGTTTATAGAATTAGATATATGTAAGGAGAGATTGAGGGTTCGAACCACACTTGTGACTACTTCTGCTTCTAGTGATTTGTTCATATTTATAAAAAAATGAAAAGATATAAAATTAAAAGTTATACCACCTCATGTGAAAAAAGATGATCCCGGTACATCTTTTGTTGGCACAAAGACAAAATAAATTCAAATGATGGCTCCAACTGCTTGCATATGTTTTGAGCTTCCACTTTTCTTTGGGATAATGTTGAATGGTTGTTCGAAATTTCAAGACTAAATGCCAATAATTTAGCAGTTAAAAGCTCGATGTCAATTTTCAAAACAACAAAGCTTACTCTCATAAATGTTGCAATCTGAAATAGAAATGAAAAATCTATTGTTAATGATAACCAATGGCATGAATAATTGACATTATATAAGAAAATTTTCGATAATGGTATCATCGCAATAAAAAGGTGAAGTTACTGAGAGTACATAATTTGGTGGATTGGGGAATCCTAGTTGGTCCCGGGCACACCCCCAAACTTTTTTTTTTTACATTTTTAAATATTAAATGGAAGTTTATTCCATCGAAGATCAATGGTGTTTGATAGATCTAAATCATACAATAAGAACCATCTAAACAGAATATATACCTACCATATTTATAAATTTTAAAAAATGAATTAATATAAAACAGTGTAGGAGATTCAAAAATGAACAAAATTTAATAATTCAGAGTTACCTTAGGATTTGCGAGTAGAACAACAGCAAGTGCATGCCAAATGTGGGACACACATGTAGCTAAGAGATAAAAACTTCTTACAACAAGGGTTGGATGCAAAAGAGAAGAGCAAGCTTGAAGAACATTTCCCTGCATTATTAGATATGATTTTAATAAAAAACATACTATAGTGTCATAGTTAAATGCAAAAATAGTAGATAAATACATATAAATTAAAGTTTCATACCCGAATAGGATAATCGCAAAGTTTAATCAAAATTTGAAGTACTAGCTCGATTACATCCGCTTTTACTTTTATGTCATTAATCAAAACCTGAAAAAGAAAAAAATATATATTATAGTCTAAAATAATTCCATGAAACATAAAAGTTTCTCATAATTAGCGCTAAACGAAAGTCAATTTTGTCAATCATTCCAACTAATTAGCAATTGTAACTCTGCCAATTTTGACAGGGAAAGTATGACTAACTTATTCCTTTTCAGAAAAAGAAGTTGAAAGTTCAAACCATGTTTGTCACGTGTTTTTATTGGCTTTTCATATTTATAGAAGAAAAAAAAGTTACAAATCAACCTTTTTTAAAAAATTTGGTACCTCATTCCCAGATTGTGAAAACCTACCTGCCACAATGGTGTATTATATGGAGCGAAGTATATCAACGGATGTAGAAGGCAAACACCGCGAAGAACATAGTCCAAGTGTGAATCATCGGCATGATTTGATAAGAGAATGTTAATCAGATGCAATGGGAGAGACTCTCCAAGCTTTGCTAAATCAATCTGCAACTAGTGTAAATTTATGTCAGAATTAAAGATTTTCAATGCAAAAGTTTTGAAAACTAATTAATGAAGGATTGATGTTTATATATGATCACCTGATCAACTGATGCTTCATCTGCTCTAGATGTTTGTTGTGTGATGGAATTGGGGGATTTTATTATGTTTTCCAAATCACTTTGTGAAACTTGACTTAATATTTCCACGGCCAATTTTGTGCTGTAATCCTGTGAATAATATTACAAAAAATAAAATATTTTAACAATTACAAATTAAAACTTAAGATGGGGAATTAGATGTCATATAATGTGTTAATGTTCTATTTGATTAATAAACAGTATTTGCATCTGCCTTTTGCTTCTCATAACCCTTTTTATGAAAAACAAATTAATGAAAAACCTTATGATCATGTGTCATAGCAAAATAATAATAATAATAAGAAGAAGAAGAATAAAGAATAAGAAGAAAAAGGAAGGAAGAAAGAAAAATAATAAAAACAGAAAGTAAGAAAAAAGGGATATGTTAGAAACTACACACACATATATATATATATTATTTGAGAAAATAATCAAACCATAACATGATGAACACTATAAAAGCACAAAGTATAAATATACTCGTAAAAAAAAATCAAGAAAACACTTATTCTAAAATATTTGGATCAATTGTCCATTAAATTAAATAGATCAAATATATATATATAAACTATAATGGTAATACAAATAAGGGTGCATGAGATGAAATAAAGAAAATTGGCTAAAAAAGAAAGATGAAAAAAAAAAGAATCACCTCTGGACTTATTTGAGATGTCACAAGAGTTGAATTCTTAGCCATGGATAGTTGGTTCATCTCTTCATACTTGAAAGCTAGTAGAGGTAAACATCAGAAAAATCACAAGAACAAGCAAGAGTCGCAAGGAGAGTGACACAATATAGATTTGGTTGTTGAATTTGTGAGGTATTCTTATAGATGGTTTTGGAGAGTGGTAGGGTGATGAGGATGGTATGGCATGAATGTAACGTTGTAAAAAAAAGGAAAGTACAACTAATACTTGAAGCAGGATGCGCCGACCAGGTGAAATATCACAAAAAAAAACCTCTTAGCTCATTTGAGATGTCACAGGAGTTGAATTCTCCACCATGGATAGCTGGTTCATCTCTACAAACTTGAAAGCTAGAAGAGGTAAACACTAGAGAAAATCACAAGAACAAGCAAGATCGTTGCAAGGAGAGCGACACAATGTAGATTTGGATGTAGAAACTGTGAGGTATTCTTATAGATGGTTTTGGAGAGTGGTAAGGGGATGAGGATGGTATGACATCAATGTAACGTTGTCCTAAAAAGGAAAGTATATCTAATACTTAAAGCAAGATGCGCCGACTGGGTGAAATGAATGATGGATATGATGCCCACGTGGCAACAAAACTTTGTGAGTTGGTATTTGGTCAAGATAAATATCACCTAAGTAACGCCTGGTGTGTGCATATCACAAACCCCACGAGGGTCTTGTTTCTTATATTTCAAAATATTTATTATTTATTTATCATTGTGTCACAAGAAGAATGATACAATGTAGATTTAGATGTTGAATCTGTGAGGTATTCTTATAGATGGTTTAGGAGAGTGGTATGGGGATGAGGATGGTATAGCATGAATGAAACGTTGTCCTAAAAAGGAAAGTATATCTAATACTTAAAGCACGATGCGCCGACTAGTTGAGATGAATGGTGGATAGGAAGCCCATGTGGCAACAAAACTTTGTAAGTTGGTATTTGGTCAGCACGATAAATATCACTTAAGTAACGCCTAGTGAGTGCATATCACAAACCCCACGAGGGTTTTGTTTCTTATATTTGAAAATATTTATTATTTATTTATTATTTTTAAGAAATTATTGTATAATTTCAAGAAAAAACACACAAAATTTAATCTTTAACATTCAAATAGAAATTTATATAAAAATACTCAGATTTTAGATTTAAGAATTTCCTATGGCCTTATATATATATATGGATTCATTTGAGTTTGATATTTCGCTTATTGGATTCGACACTACTTTATCAAACAATATTATTTATATTTAGCTTAATTTTGTTTTCACTACCTACTTTAAAGTTCAGAACTATTATTTACCTCATTTTTTTAAAAATGAACAACATTTTCTATATCTTATAAATGATGGTGGTAAAAGCTTGGTTGGGGCCGGGATAAAATAGAATAAATTTGATTATCCAACTTATTCCAAACTCTTACTTAGTATGAATTACTTATTTTATATAAAAAGATATGTTATTGACTATTAATAAATAGTACTAATCATTAATTAAAAATATAATTTTAAATTATTTCAATTACCATTAATTGAATCAAAACTAAACCAATTTGGGACAAAAGTTTATTGAGGGATCAAATTCAAACTTCAAGTAAATCTTTTATTTAAATTATTTGAACTTATTCCAAACCCAACCAAACACAACCTTAAAGCCCTAATTATGTACTGTAGAAGCAAAAATTTGCAAGGTGGAGTCGGCATATGAAGAACAGTTGCCGGCAGCGCAAGAGGGGATCTAGGCATTGTTAAACATGGGAAACAAAGAAGCATTTATGCATTTAGATAATCAGATTGGATTATTGTAGAGACATAAGGAAGATCCAAATTGGAGGACAAGTGATAGAACTGAAGAATGCAGAAGAAAATTGAGGGAATTCACATATTGGGAGGTGTCTTATATACCAAGGAAGGATAACATGGAGATTAATCGATTGGCTAGCTAGACTGACAAGATGTCAAAGAGACATATATACAATCACAAACACTCAGGAAATATCAGGTTGGCTCGTTGACGAGTTGAGAAAATTAGCAACATTTTATAGTTAAACAACAATTGTATTGCTCTCATATAAATAAATAAATAAATAAAGCCTGAATTAAATCTAATTGATCTTTTTTTCATGCTTCTCCACATAAACAATGATGTGCAAAAATCATAACAGTGAACTAGTACCAAAAGCACAGTAGCTTGCCATATATGTTCATTGTGAGTTTTAAGCCAAGTGAAGGACAAGAATGATGATCAAACAAGAGACCTCATGGTAGACAATATGATTCTAAGAGTGGACCCAAGTGTTTCTACTTTCTCAGACTTCACTCAGAATTCAGAAACTTACAAGGCTTTATCCAATCATCAAACTTTTGGCAGCACCAAACACTGAACCTGTTTTAACAAGTGCATGTGCTTCAATCTCAATCAAAAAGACAAACAAATTTCTTGCTTGTTTAAAAGTTTCAAGTGATCATCACTTAAAATGCAATTTTGGGTTAAGAGAGAAGCAATATATTTAAGAATGACCCTTTCCTTGCAATTAGAAAGAAGTACCGTAATCCGGTCCTTATTTTCTGACAAAGGTGACAAACGCCCCCATGTGTGAAGTCAAGGACGTATACATGCAGGCGGGACAGCTCGATCCTGTGTTAGTTCACAAGAGAACATCACTCGCGTAGCAGCTCGATCTTATATTGGGCTCACCTTTATAACACGATCACCAATCAATTCTCACTTTACAAGAGTGGGGATTCGATACCGGATTCTTTCACAAGAAAACCCCACACTTTAACAAGGGACCGGATATCACATTAAAACTCCTTAGTACTTGTTAGTTCTACTTAAAACCCTATACCTCATTCCATTCATCACCAACCTTCATGGCAACAACCAAAGAGCCACCACCAAACCCTGACCATAGCTTCACAACCTACGTCCAAGCAGACCCAACCACCTTCCGGTATATAGTTCAAAAGCTAACCGGCGCCCCCGCCGGCTCCCCCACCAACCTCCCCCTCACTGTCCCCCCTCGCCGCCCGCCGCCGACCTCCGACGCCACCTCCAAGAAGCAGCGTCTCCAGGACCGTCGACAAGCCCCCACAAAGCTTGAAATCAAGCTCACTCCTTGCTCCACTCGCTACTCCAAACTCCATTACTATAAACTCATGAGTGGTTCTCTTGTTTCTCCAGTCTCAACCATGGATTCATCTTCCTTTCTCTCTCCTTTACCTTCCAATGAAAAGCTTGAGCTTGTGGACAAGTACTCCATTGCTGACAAGGGCTTCTATCTTCATCCTCCAGAGAAGAAACCTCCCAAGTTACTTCACTTGTTCCCACTTTCTACTGATCAGTAGAAGAAGAAGAAGGTGTTGTTTCTTTTGTTATATTATATAATGTAGAAATATCTCTTAGTCTCTGAAGCTGCATTTAAGAAGAGAAAGGTGCAGAGAGATGGTGGAGATTATCAATGGGCTTCAATGAATGCATTGAATGTTCTTGTGTTTTATTATGAAAGAAGTGATAAAAAAAGGTTAGCAGGATGATGAGTTGATCATTAATGAGATTGATGTAGTGGATTAATTAACCATGCATGCATGAGTGTTTACTGTTTAGGGTTTCATTCTCAAAGGATGGCAGAATTGTAAACAAGTGAACAAAAGTGCTTTTGTTGCTTGCACGGCTTCTCTATATCTCTGTCCTTTAGATATGTGTTTCTTGGAGATCAGTGATCACTTGTTCTAAAAGGCACGCCCAAGTTCTGCTTTTGTTTCAGAACCTGAAGCTTTCTTTATACAAACATTTGGAACACCAAAAAAGTAGGGCAAATCAATGAAAGAAGCTTTTTTGAAAAAGAGAAAAAAATAGTTTTGGTTTTTTTGGGAAATTGGTATATGTGAGAGAACATGGTTTGGTTTTTTGTTAATTAGATATGTTTATTTATATTATAATTATGATTAATTTTGACTTATTTTATCTAATGATGGTGCTTATTTGTGTCTTGGAAAGGTTGCTGATGTTCTAGATTTTTGTCCTTGATCTTCTCTGGTTAAGAAAGTAATGTGTGTTCTTTGCCATTCATTGGGGTGTGTGGGTTTTGGTTTTTATTTTTTTCTGGGGTGGGTGTTAGTATGCGGCCGGCCGAACACCTCCCATATATGGCGGTTATACCGTGATAGTATGGGTCGGCCGCAATTGCAGTCGGCTGCATACTATCACCGCCATATATATATATATATATATATATATATATATAGAGTAGTGATAGGATCAGGCCAATCGCATTTGCGCCCGCCTCATCGTATCACTACTTATATATATTAAATATATATAAATTATATATTATATTTTTTTTATAATCTATTTAGATTTATATTGATTTATTTATATATTTTAAACAATTTTTATTCATGTATATATAATTTTTAAATTTATATGTACATGAATTATTTAAAATATATAAATAAATCAATATAAATTTAAATATATTATAAAAAATATAATATATAATTTTTATATATATTTAATATATATAAGTAGTGATAGGATGAGACGGCCGGAAGTGCGGCGGCCTCATCCTATCACTACTATATATATATATATATATATATATTGTAAAGGAATTTCTTTTTTTTCAAAATAATATTTCTTTTTAGTTAAAAACTTAAAATCAATGTGGTTTTATTAAGCAAGTTTGATGATCAAGCAATTAAAACCAACATTTGGAGCCTTGGTTTTTTAAAAAATTCTTTTAAATTTTTTTGGATGATCTGTGTTAAATATTAATTTTCATCTAATTTCTTAAAAAACATAATTTCTCAAAACCGGTTATTTCAAAACTGACACTTTAGGCCTTAGTCTTTCAAGAATGATATGTGAACCATGTGTGAATTTTTTTTTTTGCATTATTTCAAAATAAATACAAAATAATTAAAAAGAGAGATGCATGCACACAGTGACACACTTATTTATTTTTAATAAAAATGTATAAACCAACGTTCATTTATTTATTTTGATAGAACATAAAGTTACATCATCATAATTGGAGTTACATTGTATTCTCTAGCTCCCGTGTAAACTCTACGGGGCTTTAGTTAGCAGGTCAATTCTCATTGTTGCTCCCTTGGGGTGATGGTGTCTTCAGAGTTATCTCCTTCATCCTCATTTGGCGACGACCCCTCGTTAGTGAAAGCGAGACTTCTCTTGATGATGGATTCCATCAGCACCAGCTTTGTGACTTCTTGGAGGCATATGCTATATAATTGAAGATAACATTAGAAAATTGATCCCTTATATTATTCCGGTAAAAACATGTTATTTTTCATGGAAACATCTTTGGTTCCTTTCGAGGCAGGTGCTTCAGGTGATAGCCATCACCGCGAGATTCCACCCACATTTGAGCTTCTTTTTTAAGCTTTTTCCCCATATGGTTACTCCCTAGAGATCTCGTATCATTTGGGGGGTGCATGGTTCTCAACCCAAACCTCAGGCAATAGTGCTCTTATATTTTTTGAGTTTCAACACAGTTGATGAGGATGTGTTGTGTTGTTTCTATTGTCTCATTGCACAAATAACACATTGTTAATTTGTGTGCCTTTACAAAGTTTTTTAGCCAGGTTGTCCAGTGTAAGTAATTTGTTATCCCAAACGAGCCATATGAACAATTTGATCTTCATGCGGTATGACAGCTTCCAAAATCCCTTTTGGATTGGGCATCTCATCCCCCATCAATTATGAATTGAATTTATAGAAGGATTTAACTGTATGTCTAGCGCCTAGTCTAAACAGTCAATTACGTTCATCCTATATTCCTTCATTGGTTGACGCAATCCTCTCTATTAAATCTCTAAGTTTATTGCTTTCTTCCCTGTTAATGGGCCTTGTTTTAGTAGCAATTCTCCTTTGAGATGTAGATTCTTGGACTTCTGGAGGGGGATATGTAGAATCTTGATTAGATGTTGTAGCAAGGTATAGAGTGAAGTGGGGGCTTGACCTTTAATCCACTTGTCGTTCCATAAGTTGATTGAGTCCCCTTTTCCAACAGTGACTTTGGTGCCCATTTCAAAGGTCTTCCACTGTGGTGTGATTCCTTTTCAGAAGTAGGATGCTTGTGCCCTAGGTCTTTTATGGGGGTTGAGATATATATATGAATTCCTGAAGTAGTTGTGGTGGATAATTTTTTGGTAGTGTAAAACCCAAGGATTTTAGGGGTTAAATTTTTCTTTCTTTCCTAGTTTTTTTTTTTGTTTTAGTCGTGTGGTTAATAAGGGAATGTTCCCAATGTCAGATTTGTTTGAAATTCCTATTTAGAATTTAAACATTTAGTTGATTAATAGGTTATGTCTAAGCACCCTCTATGTTTTATTTAATTAATTAGTTTATTAAAGATATGTCGAGGTGAAAGGAGGGATTTAATTAGTTAATCCCTTAATTGGAATTATTTGGAATCGCCAAGGGCAATTTTGTAATCATGCGTGATTGGGGGAAATTGAAAAGAATGAATAAATTTCATGGAATTATCCATGAAACTTATTTGATTACTTGATAATTTATTTAGTTAATTATGGGAGTTCCCAAAATTCGAAATTTATTGGATTTGATTGGAAATTTACAAGGAATGAACTTATATGGTTAAATTGTGATTGGAAATTCAAAATGGAATAAATTTAATTGTGGAATCAACGTTTTTAGTTTCTTTAATTAGTTTGTAAAGAAAATTAACGGAAATCCTTAAATTTGAAATTTATTGGAAAGAAGAATATAGTTGGTTGATACCTTATTAGCATTAATTGGGGCCTTCAGGGATCTATGGGAATTTTAAGAAAATGGGGGTCTTAAATAGATTAATATTGTTATGGGTGATTATAGGGCTGGCAATGAGCCGAACTCGAACGAGCTGAGCCCGGCTCGAGTTCGGTTCGAAATTCCGTTATTCAACTCGAGTTCGGCTCGAGTTCAATTAAGCTCGAGTTCGATTAATCTTTGAAATTTGAAGTTCAAGTTCGGCTCGAAACTATAAGTAAAAGTTCGAGTTCGATTCGACTACTATTAAAAAAATTTAAAATTTAATAATTTTTTTTAAATTTCATTTTAAAGTCCAAGTGGAGCTCACTATTCTTTCTTTATTAGAGAGAAAGTATAGCATGCTCACTGCTTACCATTCCCCTGAGGCTCCATTGTTTTTATAATGGCATTTGAAAAGTCTGTTGCTTTGCTCTCCGATGTGGGACTAAAGTGAGGAATGGATCCATTGTTTTACTCACACACACTCTCTCTCTCACTCACACACACACACATACACACACACACACACGTCACTTTCCCCCTCTCTCTCTCTCTCTCTCTCTCAGACTCACACTGTCACACACACACATCCCCATTATACTGTACATAATAATATATATATATATTTATGTATATATTTTATATAATTATTATATATGTATTCTAATGATATGATAATTTAATAATTATATATATATATATATATATATATATATATATATATATATATATTCGAACTTCGAACCGAACTCAAACGAAATTTCTGGCTGAAGTTCAACTCATTTATTATTCGGAAAATTCAGTTGAGTTCAAGCTCATTGTTATCAAACGATCGAACCAACTCGAGCCAATATCGAATCAACTCGAAATCTCAGCAGTTTGATTGTTTGCTGTACTAGTGATTAATGATATGAATCATGGTATAAGAAATAAATAGTTTGTTAGTGGTTAAGGATAAGAAGTAAATTTGAAAGATAATATTATATATGTATAAATATATGATGGTTGTTTGACAGAGTTAACAATAATGACGTGATTGGATAAATAAAGTATATATATATATATATATATATACATGATCCAGATTATCTTAAAATTTTTTTAAATAGATTATATAATGCAAGGCAGAGGTTGTGGGTTGCTGCCAGTAATGGTGGTTGGAATTTGCTTCAAAACGCGTGGAGAGAAGCTTCAAGTGACTTCTGATTTGATTGGATGGCTATTATTTAAAGCCAAATTTTATTAAATGATCCAACGGCTGCAATCCTGCTACGTGGTGATGCAAGATGATAACGCATGAAATTTAAAGGAGAAACGGGTTTTGTTAAATATAGAAACGGGTTTCCCATAATTGTTCATGATCACCACGCAGTGGGGAGGTTCCCAGCCGTCCATCAGGGTTGGAATCGTGATCTCAAGGAGCGGTCTCTTCCCTTCTCCACCAGCGCGCACCACCATATGAAGATCCCTTCTTCGTGATCACCGACAGCCCTGTATGAATAAGATGAGATTTTCGCAGTTGCCTTCCATATTAGCGAGATCGTATCTCCTCGGTTTACCACTATTAACGGAATGAGATATCTCTCTAACCTTTCCATTGGGTTTTATAAGAGAGAATTTTGGTTGAAAACCCTAGTTATCCTCGCCTTTTATTCGAGACCAGCACAGCCACCGTTTTCCAGCGTCGGAAACAGTAGAGAAGGAAGGGCTCGTCGGAGACAACTCCATCTTGGAAGTGGACTGACGTACGGGTGGGCGGTGGGCTTCGCAAGAGGAAGACATGTCCTCTTCTGAACATCGACCAACGAACTTGCGTCAGGGAAGGATGGAGCACTGCCACCCTCAATACTGTCTCAACGGCCGACACCACTTCTGGGAGCTATTATCTGTGGTGAGTTCTCTAGATTTCCCTCAGGTCTTGAGAGTAGAAGGCTAAGTGTTGATCTGTTAATGGAGGCTTGAATTATTCTTAACCTCAGGAGGCTTTGATGGGAGTTAGGAATCAAACTTCTTGGTAAAGAGAACAATGGACAATGCTGTTATTTGTTGCTCGGGTGGCAGTAGTGGCATGTAGTGTTAAAAGAGTCTAGTTTGAGCATTATGCTCCCATTATAATGTTATGGTCTGACAGTGAGATGGGAACATCACCAATATGAAAATATGTTGATGAAGGTAATGACATTGGTGGACTGTGTTTACTTATGTGAACCATGAGAATAATATGATCATGATAATAAGAAGAGTGAGGTGAGGGCTTAAGGGTTGGGCCCGGCCCATTGGTAGAGTTAAAGGGCTTGCATAGTGGTTCAAACAACTCTAGATGAACTGGGCCCAAATAATGGGCCTGATTTGGGCTTTAGTAAAAGAGTTAAAATGTATGGGAGATGTTTTAATTAAACTAGAGGGTTAATGGGCCCTCGGCCCAGCAGGGTGTTAATAGAATAACCAACCAAGTGACACTTGAAGAGATACTAAGACACAACTTCGATTGTTACCAGGTGTTAACGTAGATGCGAAGGGAGTTGGTTCATTGGAACACCAGACTTCGTGACTTTTTGTAAGTCCTCTTGCCTCGTACCCTTATTTATTGAGTGGTTGTTTTTTTTCTCGATTTTATGCTTGTAAGTACTTTTGCCTTGCTTCTCCTCATTTGATGGTTGCTTCCTTTGTAAGTATTTTTTCCTAGTACCCACTCTATGAAGTGTTCTTGACTTTATGCTTTTGTTTCATCTTTCATGCTTGATTGTTTGTTGATCTCGATATTGTGGATTATCTTTGAGCTATTCATCATTGATTAATGGCTTTGATATCGCTATGTTTTGGATTGCATACACGTGTTCAATATTCTTTCTTTATTGAGCTCCATGGTGGTGTATGCAAATTGGTGTATAAGCTTTTGTTGGACATGTGTGTGTATGCTGATTACGCCTTCCTGTTGATCAGTACGTGGCCGTGGAAACACGTGAGCCTGTGCTCCGTCCGGGTCGGTGTGTCAGCATTTCTTGTGTTGAAGATTCTCCCGCTCAGTGCAAATTGTGATAAGTTGTGGCGAACACTCTGGACGTCACCCGTCAGTGGGACGATACGCTGACCGTGTACATACATGTAGGAGCTCCACCAGACTCAAGGGTTTGGATTATAAGACTTAAGATCGGCTTAGGTCGATGGCTGCCGGGGAGATGACAAGTTTGATATTCAAGTCTGATTTGACTTCGTGCTTTAAGACTGTGCTTGGTGATAGTGATCTCCTTATGTTTGAGCTTGGTTTCTTCCTATTATGTTACTGTGTGTGTGTATCACTATTTTATGAATGTGCTCATGACCTCTTCGCATTCCTTGCGGGGAGTACTACTTGAGCTTTCTTTGAAAAGCTCATCCCACTTGTCTTCTTCTCTTTTCAGGTTTTAAAGTTTAGGTGATTACAAGCAAGAGCTGCGCGTAGAGGTTCGAGGACTTCGGCTTTCTTTACATGAGACCTCATATATTTTGTAGGACCCTTGTAGGGCCAATATTTGTTTTACTAAGAGTAAAGTTCTGCTGTAAAATGACTCTGAAATAATAATTTGTTGGACATTTTGGTTATCTGCTCATGTATCATTTAGGCCTTGTATTCGAGTGGGGCTCGTCTCCACTCGAGTACGGCCGGTCTGTGAACGTGCCCGAGGTCCCGGGATCCGGGTCGGGGCGTTACAGGTAGATTCCTATCTCTCCATTGATTAATCTCCACCACCATTTTGCTAGCATGGTTATGTTAAAAGCAGTGTAGGTCGATGATCCCCCAACCACCATACTCCTGGGTCTACAGAGTCTCTTCCAGCATACTAATTTGTATGTTTTGCCTTTTAATTTTGGCCCTCTCCATGGTCGTAGGGCGCGCATCGATGCGGTTGATGACCCATTCTTGTATTTTGTATATGGCTAACTAGTAGTTTGGGATTGTGAAGAGGATTGAGTTGATCAGGCGATTCTCCCACCCATGGAGAGTAGCTTGCCAAGTTCCAATTCTTCTCTTAACCCAATCGATGAGTAATAATCAATCCTCCTTTCTTGGCTTTGCCTCAGATAGTGGGATCCCAAAGTATTTGGCAGGTAAACTTTCAGTCTTACCGTTAAGAATTCCTAACATTAATATTTTCGGTAGGTATATCGTTGCCTTTATTGGAATGAGTGACCTTTTGTAGTAGTCAATTTGGAGCCCGGATATCCCTTTCTAGAGATAGAAGATAAGTTTCAATGTCCTTAAGTGTTCTAGTTCACTTGTACTAAGACCAAGTAGGTCATATGCATAATATAGGGAGATTATTTCATATGCCTATGACCCTCCTCCGCATTGGATCCCTCTAAAGAGATTTGTCATGTTTGTCATGGTGATCACTGTATTGAAGACATCAATTGCAATGACGAAGAGCAAGGGGTGATAGGAGGTCCTCCTGCCTTAGACCTCTTCGATGTCTCACATATCCTGTAGGCATGTCATTAATGAGGATTTTTATTTGTGAGTATTCCCTTGATCCATGAGATCCACTTGGATATGAATCCTCATACTATGAGCAACTATAGTAGGAAGTCCTAGTCAATCATGTGAAAAGCTTTCTCAAAGTCAACCTTAAGCAATATCTCATTTTTGTGGCCAATTTTCATTTTATGAATTAGTTCTTCTATAGCTACTATATTGTCTTGAATACATCACCCCTTGATAAACGCCGTTTGGAATTCGTTGATGAGCTTATGGATTACCGCTTGTAATCTATTTGCCAGCACTTTTGTGATGATTTTCATTGAGCAGTTTATGAGACTTATTGGCCGATAATCTTTGATTCAACCCATGTTTTTGTTTTGGGGATGAGGAGGATATATGCCCAGTTTAGCCTTTCAAACTGCATACTATCGTTATGGAAATCAGTGAAGAGTTTCAGGATGTCCTCTTTCATAAATTCCCAACCTTGTTGGTAGATTGTCATGGGAAAGTCATCTGGCCCCGGGGCCTTGTAAGGATTTAGTTCCTTGATACCTTATATGCTTTCCCCTTTATTGAATGGCTCCTCCAAGATTTATGCTTGGTTTATGGGAAAATATTTGGCTCTAGCTTGGGGGTAGCGTATTGCACATGCTTGTCCAAGTAGCTCATTGAAGTGGACACTTAAGATGGTTGATATTTCCTCCTTTATGGTGAGAGTGTTCCCTAATATTCTATTTTATGTATCCAGTTTTTGCATCTTCTTTGGATTGCCATGATGTGGAGGAATTTGGTGTTGTGGTCTTCTTCCCTTTACCATGTAATTTTGGATCGTTGTCTCCATTGTGCTTCTTCCTCTCGGATATTAATGTCTTCATATGCCCTATAAGCTGCTAAATACTCTTGTGATTCATCCTATAGGAGGTCTCTTATTTCTTGTAGTATATCTAAAGCTTCCAGCTTACCTAGTAGTTTTGTCTGATGAAGTCTTTATAATTATCCCGGTTCCATTTTCTCAATTGCTTACTTAGAAGAGAGAACTTCTTAATGATAAGGAATGCTCCATTTCCTGTGTAGTTGGTCCCCTCCAGCTATTCTTTGATCATTTCCCAAAAGCCTTCTTTTGTCCCCCATTCTATATTAAATTTGAATAGTCCTCTTTGTCATTCATGGTCTCCGCATTCTAGGCTTATAGGTGCGTGATCTGATCTGATTCTTGGGAATGAGGTTTGCGAGATACTAGGGTGCTTTGTGAGCCATACCGTGGAGACTAGGAAACAATTCAGTCTTGCCATTATTGGTCTGGATCGTCCATTTGACCATATAAATTGTCGCCCTTGCAAGGGTGGGTCGAACAGTTGTAGGGTTTGGATTGTACTGTCAAAGTGTTCTATATCCAAGCTGCTTTGGCCCCTATTGATTTCTCTCTTATTCTTGATAGCATTGAAGTCTCCCCCTATGATTTAGGGCCCATCCCATCTTGCTTTGTTGGCTTTGATTTCTTCCCAGAAAATTTCCTTTTGGGTTCGTTTGTAGGGCCCATATATTGCTATCAACATCATACTGGTATGCATGATGACATCTTCTACGATGGTAGTGAGTGAATAGGTGTCGTGATAGTTGTTGACTAGCCTATACTTGCTACCACTCCATCCAATGCGACATCCTCCTCTTGTATTGTTCGTTGTCAATACTAGTTTGTCATTGTATGTAGTTCCTCCCAACGATCTCCATAGTTTGTTATCAATTATTTGAAGTTTGGTTTCTTGTAAGTAGAAGATAACCGTTTTATGGACATGTAGGTAATTTCTTATCAAGAATCGTTTTTTCCTCTTTCCAACCCCCTTACATTCCAAGATATGATCTTCATTGATTTACTAATTTTGTCTCTTACCCATGTCTTTTCATAGGGGGTTTAGTCGCTCCCCTTAAGGTGTTATTTGGTTTTGGCAGCTTCTAAATTTCGTATAGGGGAAAGATATGTAGATATATCATCCCCATAGTGCTCCAGGTCCACTCCCACCATTAAGGCAACCAAGATTAGCTCTTTGTCAGGCCAATTAGGAAGAGTGAGGGGAACAATAGAAAGGAAAGAGTTTGAACCTTCTATGTCAATTCGGTCCATTCGCCTCTTAGCGGACATTGCCTCCTTGTTGGGTTGTTTCCTAGCTGCCCAATGGTTGGTGTTCCTTGCTTCACCTTCCTAGGCCTACCTCTTGGTCTTAAAGGGGGTGTTGTTGTTGGTTCCTTAACTTGGGAGGCTCTTCTTTTAGGGGCATTTTGGTCATTTTTCATGTCTGCTTGTTCCTTTTTTTTTTTCTGATAATAGCTCCCATGCCACACCAATAACCAGATTCCAAAATCCCTTGATGAGCCTGAGAGACATTTTACTCAAGTCAATGTTTAAGCCTTCGCCAATAGACAAGGTTTTGTTGTTATTGTGGCTTCCACTTTTATTGTTCTTTTCTTGTTGATTGATCCCTTAAGTGCGTTATTAGTTTGGTCATTTTGATGATTTAATTGATCATTAGAGATCATATAATTGAATTGGCTCATTGGGCCTTTAATCACTTTATTAGGAGGCATTACTAGGCCTCTTTGGTGGGCCAAATTCACTACAAAGCTGTTTTGTGGATTTTCAAGCCCCTTTTGGGTCAATTTGGTCGAGCCCAACAGACATGTCCCCGAGCCTCTCTTGCGCATCGAGTGTACCATCCTTGCTATGTAGGTGTTTTTGATTGGTCGGTCCTGGCTTTATTAGCTCGAGCACGAGTGCAAGTTAGGTGTTCTTCTCCTAGGTCCTGTTGCAATGAGTTGTCTTGTTGGTGTTTGCCTGTGACTACTGATATGTTGCCACCTCGACGCTTATTACGCATGTGGTCCCCATGACACCCAGCGTGCTTGTCCACACGTCGAGTTCTCTCTCATCCAGCTCAGCTCTATTCTGCATGGCTTGTGTTCCATCCACGTGGGGGTTTGTTGCCCTGTCAGCAGCCCCGTCAGTTCGCTCCCTCCTTTGAGGGAGCAAAACGTGGCTAGCTCCATTGTACCTTGCTCCGTCGTAGGCCATCGACATATTCATTGACACATCGGAGCAAGGTTGACTCGACCTTGATGCTCCAATCGAGGTCACTATTGTGACTGTTGGACTACAGGGATCGCTTGATCGATCCATGTTGTACCCGGTTTATCCTCAGGGGTCTCTTTGGTGCCCATCTTTCCCGATCGAGATTACGGTCAGTGATCTTCATCGGGATCTCTTTAACGATCACTCTCGACCTTCGATTACATCATTGTCTTTCTCCTCTCGCGTTAGACGACCTTTTCACCTTCGTTGGGGCTTTGTTAGGGCTTTCCTTCCCAGCCGTGATGGTCTCGCGAGAGTTGAGTTTTTTGGCGACTCAATTAGCATCTTCTCCTCACTCTAAGGCACTCCATCTCCACCACAAAAAGCATGCTTCCGAATGCCTATACTAGCCTTGATAGTGGTTGGAAGCCATTTTCCTCGTCAGACCTGGACGACCGCTCTCACATCGTTGGCGAAGACAACTCGTCTTTAGTTTATGAAAATTAACTCCCCTATTGGCTTTAGGAAGCGGGCAATGATGTTCCGATGTCAACAAAAATGCAACAAACCTTTGATTAGCACCCAACATCTCTCACCTTCAGTGCTTTCTAGCTTATTGGGTCCATCGCTTGAGGGTGTGGAAAAGGAGGGCGTCACCGGAGGGTCAAGTGAAATGGACCCATATGCCACCCAAAGAGAATTATTCTTTCCCCGTCTCTACCTTCGTAGAATCTACTAATGAGATTGGCCTCTTATAAGTCAAGTTTTCATCAACTATATACAAACCCTTCAGGGGAAAAAAAAATAACTTAAAAAAAAAAACAAAAAAACAAATCAAGCTTCCATAAACTATAAACTATACATCATCATAACACAGAGTCCACCCCCACCCCAACCCAAACCCATGGGCCAGTGGGCCATCGTACTAACTATCACACTATTAAAACTTTGTTCTTTCAGGTTCAAGAAAGTAGACAACACCAGCACCACTTCGCGCCAAAACTCTCCTTTGTCCTCATTCACGGCGTGGATCCCCACAACACCTCCGTCAGCACCGTCCCCGCTTCGCCGCCGGTTATCGCCGCCTCCTTCACCCTCCTCACCACCTCCAATTTCATCGCCCTCTTCTCCCGTTGCCGTAGCCCTTCCCCCACCTCCAACTGAATCGCGAACCTCGCGACGCTGCTGGGGAACTCCCCCGATCTCTGGAGCTCCATCAAGATCTTCACCAGCCCCTCCCCCATCATCGCCTCGATCGCCTCTTTCCTCCCGAAATACCCGATTTCGAGGCAGCACTCGAAGGCGGCGGCCCGGATCTCGAGGTCGCCGGAGGAAAGCAGCGCGATGAGCTTAGGGATCTTGCCGTCGGAGTGGAGGACGTCGACGAGGGGGCTTCGGATGTGCGTGATGAGGCCGCGGAGGACGCGGAGAGTGGCGGCGGAGGCGATCGAGACGATGGATCCCACCGCCGGGCCCATCAGCACCGGCCCCACGAACACGGCCTTGTTGAACCGCACCAGCGCCAGCACCGCCGCAGCCGCGTGCTCTCGCACCGGCTTCGCCACCGCTTTGTCCGCCAACGCCGCCTCTACCGCCCCGTAGACGTCGGCCTTCAGGAGCACGTCCTGCAGACCCTGGTCGAACCCGCACGACACGCGGGTCTCCAGAGCGGACAGCAACTCGATCTTCTCGTCGTCGTCTGAGGATTGGGATCGGAGGGCGGCGATCAGGTGATCGGCGTACTCGCGGTCGAGCCAGGATTGGATCTCGGACCCGATCGAGCCGGCGACGCGGGAGATCTCGCTGCGGCCGTCGAATCGGCCGCGGAGGAGGAGTCTCAGGAACCCTCCTCCTCGACGGCCGCCACCGCCGGAGCTATTGGATGAGGATTGGGAGCGGAGAGAGGAAGCGAGGGCTTTGAGATGTGAGAGGAGGTGGGAGAGAGCGGAGAGCTTGGGGTCGCCGGAGAAGAGGTCCTCAGATCCGGTTTCCAGTTCCAGGAGAGCCTTCATCGACGGTGAGTCACCACCACCTTCGTCGGCGCCGGAGTTAGGGTTGATCTCGACATCCTTGGAGGCCTTCTTGAGGGCCTCGAGGGCCATGAGCACCTTGTGCTCTTGCCTCTCTTCCATGGATCTGGATCGCGAGGTCGCTCACTGGTATGTATTAACACATCAATCTTAGGTGTGCCTCGTGATCAGGTCCAAGATCATAAGTAAATAAGAGCACGTTGTCCTTTGGGTGCGCTGGAGAACTAGTTGCCATTAGGCAGTTGCCACGTGTCGCCACTATACGCGCAACTTGTCGGAGGGAATGATTGTGTCCGTATGATGGAAGTTGGAGGGATGACATGGGAAGGGGCGTGGAGGTGGGCCCGGGGTGCTTGTATGTTTGGCAGTCAATGGAGTCGCGTGGGGCCCGGTGGGAGACGTGATCAAATTGGTGATTGTTTGATTGGCATGGAGATGGCTTGATATAGGGTGTTAGTCATGTTTGGTCCAGTTTGGATGGATGATTCGGTTCGGAATATAGGATCTTTTGCATTGCACGGTTGTTTTTTTTTTTCCTTATATTATTTTGGATTGTTTTATTGATGTGACTGATAGTTGCCCAACTCTCACACATTTTAGATGTCTTGTTTCCAGATAAGATTCAATGCATGAAAATTTTGATCTTTCTTGTGGAAAGTTCTCATCTTGCTTATCAAAGAGTGGACTCTTCAATGCTCATTTGAAGGAGATTTATTGGAATTAATTATGTTTGGTTTTAAAAGTTTATATATATAGTTGATGTAATGATCCATTTTTAATGGGAGAGATTGATCGGTGAAGGAAAGAATTTTTACGAATCTCCTTTTTTTCTTTTGCTCTGCGGAATCAAAACCTCTTTTAAAGATGTGAGAGAGAATTGTGGGAAAGAAGAAATCCAAAATGTCATATTGGAGAACCTCAAATGCTTAAGTTAGACATTAAAAAAGGAAAGAAAAGAGAGAAAAAGAGAGAACTCAAAAGAGAGATACTAAGAGGGCGTTTGGTTTGTTTTTCTTTTTTTGTTTTCTTAAAAGGCGGAAAACGCAGAAAAAGGAAATGATTTTCTGTGCGTTTTTTGGAAAATGAAAAATGGAAAAACTGTTTGGTTTGGTTTATTGAAAACTGTTTTTATGAACAGAAAATAGAAATTGTTTGCAGAAACAAGAAAAAAAAATAATAAATATGATATTTTTATATAGTTCAAAATATATAAAATAACAAACATGATAATTTTATAATAACAAAGTTCAAGAAAATATATTTTAAGAAATAAAAAAATAATAAACATGATATTTTAATAAAGATTAAAATATAAAAAATAACAAATATGATATTTTTATAAAGTTTAAAATATAAAAAGTAACAAATATGATATTTTTATATATTTTTATAATAGCAAAAGTTCAAAAAATATATTTTTAAAAAATAAAAAATGACAAAAATGATATTTTTATAAAATTCAAAATATATTTTATAAATTTTTATAATAAAAAAAAGTTCAATAAAATGTATTTTAAGAAATAAAAAATAATAAACATGATATTTTATATATTTTTATAATTATTTTTGAAGTTTGGTTTATTTACAACTATGCCACCATCGTTTTCCAAACTAGAAAACGATTTTTTTTTTCCCGTTTTCCTGTTTTCCGTTTTCCAGTCATTTCTGTTTTCCGTCTTTTCCAGAAAACGGCCCAACCAAACTCGTTTTCTGCGTTTTCCGCATTTTCCAGAAAATGGAAAAGGCGGAAAACAGCCATACCAAACAGGCCCTAAGATTTCATAAACTAGAATCCAATTTGTCTTTTTCTTGTGTTGATAATCTACTTTTATATCCTTATAACATTTATTTGCTAGCTTTCAGCATCTTTGGGAATTAATCTTCCATTATTAGGTGGCCAGACAATTAATTTGGCAGTTGGGCTTTCATCTCGACACTTCAATGTGTCAAACAAGCTACCCCGATCCAGCTCAACACCTTCTCATGTCGGGCAATGCGCATGCCTGTGTAGGCCCATTTGTGAGCCATGACATGTCAACACAGTCCGCGACCCTAGAGGGGTTAGCCTAGCACGAGGCACGACCCAGCTCCGCTAGGCTTGTACCATGCCGGGTTGGTCTAATATTTTAAAAACTATATATAATTCATAGAAAATTCAAAAAAAAAAAAGAAAAGAAAATTACTAAAAATATAGAAGAAAAACCAAATCCATTCCTCTTGTCTCAATCCTAGTCATTTTCTATCTCTTGTTTCGGAAAATCGAGACCCCATTCAGATTTTTGAGATTTCTAACCACAATTGCCTCCACTTAAAAAAAAATAAAAAAAAATTGAGAGAGATGAGAGAGCTTTTTCAATCTTAAATTTTTATTTTTATTTTTTTGAGAGAGAGAGGGGTTGAGAGAAAGGAAGAAGAGAGAACTTGCGAGAGTGAGAAACAAAGAAAGAATTCTAGAGAATAAAAGAGAGAGATGCGGTGGTCCACATAGCCATGCATCATGCTTCCACAACTGTGTCATGCCAACTTGTGCACCTAGGTCCTAGGGTGGCATGGCACGTGGAATGCCACATGTTATGCCTAGCACAATTCAGAATTATAACATCTAGGTTGTGTTAGGCACGATCCACGGTGTGTAAGGCCATGCTAGTTTATCGGCAATATGGCTCATTTGACACTTGTATCAGCGCTTATGATAATATCACATGTTTTTAGTTATTTTCTCATATATAATAATAATAATAATAATTGTTATTATTATAAAAAAATTATAATATCTAAACACTTATTTTGTCAGAAAAAAATCATATGATTTGTGTTCATTTTTCTATATAAAAAAATTACTATGTAATATAAGATTTTGCCTCCAAACAATGTACATCCCCCCATTCAAGTTGCCAAATAGCAAGTGTTACATTACATAGGAAGCACCTATGTCTAAGTGAAGCATACCCTCATTTTCCTTTTGCTTTCAGTGTCTGCTATTATAAAATCCAAGGATTTTACTCGATTAATCTTTTTAATTTTTGGGTTGATTAATAAAACTCCTTGAAGTTGATTTTTATTTGAATTAATATATGAGGGTTAAAACATAATAATAATAATGATTATATAAAATAATTATATAAATATATATATATATATATATATATATATATATATATATATATATAAGAGGAAGTGGTTATGAATCAAAGTCGGGCACATAACACGAGAAGATTTAATCAAAGAAAAAAAATAATAATAATAATAAAAGAAATAAATTATGGAACAATTATATATTTACAAGGGCTGATGCCACCATTAAAAGAGCTAGAAAGCTTTTTAACCTTAAAGCGTGTGGGCTGCCATTAAGGGAACTTGAAAATTCTTTAATAAGCTCAAAGCGCGTGGGCCATGCACGTGAGGAGACTGTGCCGTGAAAACGAGATCCTACCGTTGGATTTCATGCATGTGGTGATCGCGAGGCACCGTGAAAGCACCTTCTCTCCACGTCGTTACCACGTGAGTTGCCGCCTCCGTCGAACGCGAGCTGGGCGTGAAATCTAAACAGAACAATAGAAATTCTAACTGATCACGATCCTATCCTTATCCTCCTATGGGTGCTATAACAACACAGCCCGATTACAAACCCTAGATATAACTCTCTTCAGGAGGCGGTGGGTGCCCTTTTCTTCTGAGACCGAGAGAGAGGGGACAGCCGAGGAGAGCCATCGGGCGTGCGAGGAGAACAACTGAACCCACACCTTCATCTGAGTATCGCCCGGCCAGGGAGCTGTTAGAGATACGGGACCAAGAGAGAGTGGGGGAAAGGACAGGCTTGAGGCCGCTATCGCCGGAAAACTCGCCGACAGCCTGCAGTCCCTGTAAGCTCCCTTTTTGTCTCTTCGCTGCTGTAGATCTATTCATAAGAAAGGCTGTGGGTGGATTATTTTAAAGTTCACAAGGTTTGTCATGATAGTATAAAGAATTATATGTATGAAAAGCATGATAGATTGGGTTATTGTCTCTCTTCTCTTGGCTGTCTAGAGGTTAACATGGGATACTAGATAGGGTCTAGATAGGGTGTGGATAATAGCCAGAGAGGCAAAGAGGGACCGGTTCTTGGTTTCTTGAGGCTGGTTGGGGTGAAGGTTTTCTTGAAGATGTTCTTGATTGTTGCTGTGAATACAAGTGGGAATACTAGTTGTGATTCAATGATCTCAGGTGATACTGTTCAACATATATGGGTATAGGGTCTTGCATGAAGTATGTGTAGAAAAGTCTGGGTTTTTGTTATTTCATGTGCTGCAGTATTTTGGAGGTTTTTTATTTCTTTTACCTGAGTGATGGTAAAGAGAGAGAGCATGATGATATACTTGAGACCTCATTGAGATTATAGTTGTTGTAACATGGAGTCTAAGTTTAGAGTAATGTATGAGTTGTTTTGATGATGCTTTTGTGGGGCTTACTTCAGCCTTTGTATTCAGTGATACTGATGAGAGGAAACGGATGGTTTTAGTGATGAAGGGGTTCTAGTCTTTGGTTTGATAAGGGTCCAAGAGAGAGGATTGATGAGGCTGCATATTCTTTAATTGTATGTGAGGCAGTGAAGGATGGTTTATTGTTTTTGGTTTGGGATCTCTACTTTTGTAATAGTAGACATTGAAAAAGGGGATGGTTGCCATGTGTATGACCTGTAGATTTGAAAGCATGTTTGAGAGTTATGATTTTCAGAGATTGGTATGTGAATCCATGGCATATTAATGGGAATAATTGGGGACAGTAACCTACAAAGGTATTAAAGTTTAAAGGCTTTGGAAAGCTATTGTATAAGTATAAGGACGGATTTTAATTTTAGCTGGAGGTGCTTGAGAGTCTACTGAAGACTGAGTGGGTTGAGAACTCTTTTATTAGAGGAAGTCTATGATATCTTATTGATGGGTTTCATGGAGGTCTTGATTCTCTGGACAGCAGGCTTGAGTTGAATTCATCACTGTCTTATGGCAGGATGTGCAGTGGCGGATCCAGAAATTGGATTTACGGGGGGCGAACTATTAAAGTCAATATCTAATATAGATTTTTTTTTACCATCAATTTTAAATTATAATTATGTAATTTCTCGAATATCTTTTTTACCACAAATCATATCTTTTTTTTATACAATCGATGAACTTTAGTTGAGTGTTTTTCCACTTGTACAATAGTTTCATTATCTACTATTGAAGCCTCAACTAAGTTTAATGAATCAAAGAGCTCTTTTTCTTGAAAAAAAAAATCAATTGTTTGATTTTTCATTAGAACTATCTAAATTAATTAACACGAAACTTGATTAGATAAATATTATATTTAAAATTACAAGAGATAAATTAACAAAACCCACACATAAAAGTGTAATCAAACTAGAATAAGTTGAATCAAATTGAGTCATCAATAAGTGTAATATAAAGAATGAAGAAAACTTCATGAAGCAAAGTAATGGATAGAAACAAACAATAGAATTAAATCATGAAGTAAAATTCATGAAAACCAAATAAATCCAAGAACAAAAAATAAATTAAAAAGCAAAAATTCAATTTTACCATATTAACCCTACATGAACAAATAACTCACTACCAAGCATACATCAAAATCAAGAATCAAGATTGCCCATTATTCACATTCAAAGAATATTAACAATCCAAAAAGTTGAAGTTCTATAACAAAAATCAAATATCTCATTCTCCAAAAAATACCAAGCAACAGGTTGTCAAAATTAGAAGAGCATCGAGCCAGTGACGGCAAGGGGGCGACAAGAATTAGGCGGTAGCGACGGTGAGCAAGAGAGAAGGTACGGGCCATAGATAAAACTCAACAGGTTGAAGGTAGGTTTTAGTTTATGTTTTTTCACTTAAAGCCTTATAAAATTTATATTTATATAAAAAACTTTTACAACTTTGGGGGTAATGGGCAATTTTGCAAAATTTGAAAGGGGTTGAAGATAGGTTTTAGTTTAGGTTTTTTCACTTAAACCCATATAAATTCTATATTTATCTAAAAAAACATTTTAAAATTTAGGAGGGCAAGGAAAATTTTCAAAATTTGAAGGCGGGTATTGGAAAATTTCACAAAATTTAGGGGGGGGCAGTGGCCCCTGCCCACCCCCCCCCCTACATCCGCCAATGAGGATGTGTATGTTTGGGTTATCTAGAGAGGTGGTTGAATATCTAAGTGGACTTTGGTAGCACTAATGAAAACCGTGGAACTAGTTTGATGGACTAAACTTGGGTAGTGAATTGATGTATGCATGACTGGGTGGACCTTTTGGTGAGCGTGATAAGGGACTGAGGGTTAAGTTTAATTTAGTTGGGCCTTGGGCCGAACTCGTGGGCCCAATTAAAGGGAATTATCGTATTTGTATATTTGATCAAGTGGTTAACTAATTAAGTGGGTCGAGTTGTAGTATCTATGGGCCGGGCCCATTTAGTTTTGCATGCTTTATAGATGGCACTATTTTGAGCACGTGTGCGTGTGCTGAGTATAAATCTATGTTTAACAGAGGTTATCGAAGATCGTGGTACTTCGACGGGACAGGTTAAGAGCGATCAGTCGGATTGCGTTAGAGGTAAGTTACTCTTGCCTCGTTTCTACCCTTTGTATGGGTTTCTTTGGCATTCTTTTTACCTGATATGGTATATCTTTTGCTGGCATCGTGACTGTGCTTGTTGATATGATTTGGATATCTATTTTGATCCCCGGTATTCATGTTTTGTTTGATGTTCTTCCACATCTGTGGATTGGTTGATTGGACAAGTTGTTTTTGGATGCTCACTGAGCATGCCACCGTGGACCGGGACATTATTGTGCGACTCATGGTGCTTGTGTTTAGGTGGGGTTGGTATGTATCAAGGATCGAGTATGCGTACTCAGGAGCATAGCCACCTGTTGTCCAGCACTTGACCATTGAGGCACACGGCACTTGTGTTGACCGTGGAGGTGTGATTGGTCGGGGTTAGGGGGCCCCGTTTGATTGACTCATTGTGTTGACTGTTTGTCTTGATTTGTCTATCTTGACTATTTGGATTGTGCTTATCGTGATTTCTCTGCAGGGTACTTACTGAGTTTTCCTTTCGAAAACTAACTTCACCTTCTTTTTCTCTTCCAGGTTAAGAGGAACAGATGACTCAGGGTTTGGAGCTGCGCATGGGACTGGGATAGGTTGGAGAGGTCCGAGGACCTCAGGTTGTGTGAGAGTTTCACTTGTAGGACCCTTATAGGGCCTGATTTTTGTATAGAGCTTTGTAGGGTACTTGGAACCCTTCATGATTTTAATTCCTATTATTGTTATATGCTTATCATTTTTAGGCCTTGTATTCGAATGGGGCTTGTTTCCACTTGGATACTACTAGATCTGTCGACGTTCGAGGTCCACAGGCAAGATTGAGCGTTCTGACTATGCAAAAAATAAGAAAAGAAAATGAAATGGATAGAATAGTACTACAGTTATTTGTTCACACAGTATCGCATCATCTAATTAAATAAATAATATTATAATATATATATATTTTTTTATTTTTATGTTATAAAGGATTTTTTTATATAAAAATGGATAATTGCATTCATTTATTAATAAGTAAAATAAGGTACAATGATCCTTTGTTGGACTAGGTGTTACATCATTCTCTTGCTGCCCGTAGGAGGGGGCAGATTGGAGCCTTCGGGATTATCCTCTTTGAAATCCCCATCTGGGCGTCTTGACACATGTTCTTCTGTAATAAGAATGAGGCTATGTTTGACGAGTGTTGTCATTGCTTGAAGCTGTGTCTGTTGGGCTATATGGGCATTGTCGAACCACGAAGGAACTCATCTATGTATGCTGTTATTTGTTTTTATAGTTACTTGTGATGCTGCTTGTGTTTGATAGGGGAATATCCTATTTAAGATTAGGAATAACTTTTAAAAAGTTTTGAATTTTTTGGGAAAAAATTTTAAAGTAAAAGTATTAATGATAAGATAGTTATGTGGCTTCTATGCATTGATGGGTAGGTTATTATTATATTTTTAAACTTTAATTAAAGTTTTTAACGAGGAAAAATTTCATTAGAAATTGTGATATTGGGATATCCCCTATCGAATACAAGCGTTGGTAGGTTTGGGGTTATACCCTATTATATAAGTTCGTTTCTCACAGTACTTCCACCGATGAAGCAGCCTGGCGGCTGGCGACTGCGAGGGATCACCCTCATCGGCGCCGAGTGCTTCATTGCTGGATCTCTAGTCCATGATTCGCCACCGCTTCGTCTTCATGGATCTCCTCCTGGAGTATATTCCCAGCGGTTCTACCTCCGAAAGGGAGAGGGAGAGAGTGGAAGGGATGAGGGCGGAGAGTATTGGTGGATTGAAGGAGGTTATGTGAACGAGCTTGTGTTTGGAGTGAGGGGGATTTGAGATGTTTGATGGAGTTGACGTGAGATGCGTTTTTCTGGTTTGCTGTTTTTTTAATTTTTTAATTTTTGGTAGGTTTTTCGTATATTATACTTTAGGATTTTGTTGTTATCTTGTATGTTTGTGAATTCTTCCTTGATTTTATTGTAGCCTTGTTGGTTATCGAAATTTACTGGATATTGATTTGTTTATCATGAAATGCAGCTAACAATGATAATTAGTATTTCGTCAAAAAAAAAAACAATGATAATTAGTAGCAAATTTTATTATTATTTTTTGAACCTTGTACATAAGGATTGTGGTTTTGTGATTCTGATCTCATAGAATAAATAAAGATAGCTACTTGTGACTAATGTCCCCATGAATATCATTGCTACTCAATTGTATACTTAAAAGTGTTTCCCTTGTTTCTAAATGGTCTGAGCTTTACTGAACTTTGAGTGAAATTGAAGTCTGTTCTTTTGCGGTATTATATACTAATTACTGCTTTTGACAGAAAAAAATGAGGCGTAAATGCATTTAATTGATGTGTTTTGGAAGATTATATTGTTTCTAAATGGTCTGAGCTTTACTGACAACTTTGAGTGAAACCGAAGTCTGTTCTTTTGCGGTATTATATACTAATTACCGAGATTGACAGAAAAAAAATGAGGCATAAATGCATTTAATTGATGTGTTTTGGAAGATTATATTGTTTTGTTTATTTGGTCATGTCAACCTGATGAGGCATGGTGTGGGGCCTTTGTTGCTTTTCTTACATTTTGTTTATGGTTTAAATTCTTCATGATGCAGGATGCATGGTGATTTGCAAACCACATTTCAAAAACGACCTGCAGGATTAGGTTCGAAATTCTAGCTTTAGTTAATAATAGTTTAAGTCCTGTTTTTTGTTTATAATATTGGCTAGACAACATATGCATATATTTTTTTGTTTCACCTTATTTCATAGTGTTCATGTGTTTTAAGCACTTCCATTCCATGAGTTTTTGAAATTAATATGGTAATTTTTTAAAATTAAATCTCTCAAACAATTTTTTTCATTCAGAAATTTCCTAGCCATCTTGCAAGAAGAACTAATTTTGCTTGAGTTCTTGTTGTCATGACTCTTTTTCATTTTCCTTGCTCATGTTTGGCAAGGGGTTACTGGCTGACAGTTTGTTTATACTATGGTATTGCATGCACCAACTTGAAATAGTTTGTTTGTGCAAACAAAGAAGCCCTATATTGCTTTTCTTTTAGTTTGGACTTTGGGCACTTACACTAATCTTAATTTGGTGCAAGCTCTGAACAATGGAATAAACATGATTCAAGAAGAGGAATTTCTTGACATTTATTTCACTTGTAGAACACATTAATCTCTTTACTCTAGTATAGAAGAAGAACCACCAGAAGAATATTCTCTAACCATATTCTATCAAACAACTGCACCCATATGTAATATTAAAGTAAAACCATATTCTAAAGACATTGGCGGACATTATAGCATTCCTTTTGTCACTATTATTGCCTTACTTAACATCTATATACTCCTTGGTGATATTATTACATTCCCTCTTGACCTTGTTCTACTCGATACAAAGTAATGTAAGACATTCGTTGGAGATGGTCAGTTAATCTTGAAAGTTACGGTTGGCATCATGGACGGGAAAATTTGAAATTGATGTGGAAGTTTGTCCTTTTCTTATTTGTCTTTGCATGGCCGTTTGAGTTCAAATCTCAAATGACATTACTTCTTAATTTCTATGGAAACAGATTTATATAGTTCTTGAGTGAACATGGGTTTCCAATTTTTGTGTTTTTAAAAGACTTTGTTTTATTCCTTTTGATTTTTTAGTACAGAAATATCCCAAGTGATGTTGGGAGTATGCCCAAGGCTTTTGATGTTTTGAAATTGTTCATGCAAGATGCGATGAAATTAAATTGGTTCTATTTATTTTGTTGGCAAGCTAATTTTCCACCATTTCTTTAATTTCCTGCATCTATTTTGTTCTTTTGTGTCTAAGAAATCAAAACCAAAATTTCAGTTTTTTTGTTTTCTATTTTGTTCTTGACAAGGCCTTGAATCCGATGTGCCATGTATTGGAAAAGCACTTTATCTGTTTGTGTATCTAAAGTGAACATGGTTTTCCGCAAGTGACTTGTGATGAGACACTTGATTTTATTCTTCATTTGTCCAGTCAGGGAAATATGCCAAATGATGTTGGGAAAATGCGCAAGGGTTTTGATGTATTAAAATTGCTCAGGCAAGATGCAATGAAATAAAATTGCTATACTTTTATTCCTTCTGATGGCAAGCTTATTTTCCCCACTATATTTTCTGAAAGTTGCTGCCTCTCCATCTTGCCGAAGACAAGAATGATAGCTGGAATTTTGGCCTTTTTTTATATTTTGTTCTCCCCAAGTCTTTTGAATTCATACAACACCTCTTTGGAGAAGCACTTAATTTGAAAAATGATTTATTTTCATATCTTCAGTGAGTGTAGCTTTCCTTAAGTGCTTCTTGTTGTTCTACAAGTATTTCACGTTTCTTTTATTTTTCTATGGGAGATATGCCAAATGATGTTGGGAAAATACGTAAGGGCTTGATGTAGCGCAATTGCTCACGTAAGACAAAGGGCATCCCGGTGTTACAAAGCTCTTGCTATGCGTGGGTCTGGGGAAGGTTCGGACCACTTGGGACTATTGTATGCGGTCATAGCTTGTTTTATTTTATTTTATTTTATTTTATTTTACTTTATTTGCAAGAGGTTGTTTTCTTTACTTGAACCTGTGACCTCCAAATCACATGGTGACAACTTTACCGTTGCACCAATGAAATAAAATAGTTGTTATCCCTCCTGATGGCATGCTAAATTTTCCATTAGGCTTTCTGTTGCAATCAATAAACAAATAATGCCTTCCAGTTGCATTCTTTTATATATTTGACTGGGTTCTTGATCAGCGAAAATAATTTATTGAGTGTGACTAATGATTTTTGAGACCTTCTTGCCAGTATGTATGCAATAACACTTTTCCTCGGTATTACCTTTTGTATGACCAGATGGGTATTCAGGACTTCAGTGCTGGATATATGCTAGATTGGACTCCAACCGAGTATATTCCAAGTTAGCTGAAATATACCTTGATTGTTTCATTTTATTCCATCCCCCTACTTTTCCAGGTTCCAATTTAACAGAACGCTGCCATATATGCATTTGAGTTTTATGCTGCATGAGGATAATCTTAACCATCATTTATGCAACTTACTGAGTTCAAGTTCATGGCCTGTAAAAATCAGGCATTTGATCAACTGTTCTGTTTTTTTTACTTGATAGATTGTTTTGACCTTGACTTCTTTATCCATTTCCTTCATTTCTTTGTCTATTCCTCAGGATGAAGCTGATGAAAAGAACAAATGAAAGAATAAGGTGGGATAAATCAGAAATTTTTTTTTATCTCAAATTATTTGGAATATCATAAGATTTGATCTGGTTGATACTAATTAAAACAAATAGTTATAAATCCTAGTTCTCGTAGCCTAATTAATATTTTAATATTTTAATATAGCATTTCTGACAAGATAATTTGATTGGTGATTATTCTTTATTTCTTTGATGCATGGGCAATTTCATCTTAAAGAATAAGAAGTGAGAAATATTATTCTCACAAGATAATTTTATGGAGTTGAATTCCTGATTTAACAATGACCTGATATCGGGTTATTTTGTGAAGGGGTTTTACTCTTATGAGAAGAATTTGGGATCGAGCTCCCACTCTTATAAAGTGGGAATTCAGGTACATCGAACATGCTTTGTGTTTGAGCCCTATCTTTGATTTTTCTTGTGGGGGGTATTTGTCGTCTTTGCCAAAAAAAATAATGATCATCCAAGTTAAATGGTTAAAGCCTAACCATTTAATTTATTATTCTGAAGCAAACTTAGGGAGTTTGGTGGAGAGTTGTTGACTAAAAATATATTAATAGATTAATAATATTAAATTATTAATAGCATTTATATCAATGTATCATGACCTAAATTATGAGGAACCTTCAAGTGTGTTCCACTTGTTTTTTAAGGCCATGCGTGATGGAGAGGAGAATAAAGAAAAGGCTAACAAAGATCATTAGTCCACGCTGGTGACCTTTTTGACACGTTTCCTTTTCCACACTTTTGGTTTTGAATTTACATATGAACTAGCAAAAATATATATATTTTCGAATTATCTTCAATTTAAATGATCAAAATGAATATAAAATTGTGATTCGCGAACTAAAAGAGTACTCTCGACAATTTATAAATTGATTGCTATGGTCTATAAAATTTATATTTTATGATTTTGCAAAAGACAAATGTTCTTGTTTAATTGTTTATTGTGTATTAAAAATGTTAAGATATTATTGTGTATATATGTAATAAATTTTTTTTTTTTAATAAAATGGATAAACCACGCATGTTAAATGATAAAGGATGTAAATATTGTATAAAGATTAGATCCTCTAACGCATCAGATATAATGGATCAGATATAAGGAGGTATGGTGATTTTTATTACTGGCCGTAGCCCTGTTTTCATTCTTCGGTATCATCAAACGCTATTTCCGATGTGATGGTGGGTCTTATTGTGTGAATGTTTGTTGGTCTTTCATGCGCATAAACTACATCAAACCATTAGTAAAGTAAATAATAATGTTAATTTCTCTGTTTAAATAAGAAATATTTATTTTCATCCCTATAATGCAAGATTATATCTATTTTCATGTTCCTCTATACTCCATTGTCAGTATATTCCACCGTGTTAGTATAAAAAATATAGTTAATTCACTATTAGTTCTTAAAATAGTGCCAAAATTGCCTTGGGGTCTTTGGGTGTGTTTGTTTATTATTTAATATTGTATGTGTTTTTGACTTTAAGGTCTTTAGAAACAGTGCCAGAGACTTATAAATAATTGCTCTTAAAAAATAAATTAATTTCTTTGCTTTAATGAAAAAAAATAAACAAATTTTCTTTTAATTCTAAAAACAATTTGTAAATAATTATTAAAAAAAAAAGACAAAACAAGACCCTTTTTCCAATCTTTATTGTAACCTGGTAATTTAACCGAAGGTTACTCCTCACTGTAACAATAATAACCAATAAATAAATTTCAAGAATAAATAAACCTCACCCAATGCTCCTTCACACCACGCTTTACTTAACCGATTGCCACATTGACGTTTGAATGTTATTTCAAGAAGAATGTATAATAATTTCAGTATTTTTCAGGGACCGGTTTGTAAAAAACCATTGTTGTCAATGCCCGCCTGGGGTACACCGGAACAGAGCCCCTACACAGTATGATAACTTTTTCTAAGTCGACGACTCCGCGACCAGGACCGCCCGCCTTCGAAGACTCCATCCTCCTCCGCGCTCCTTCTTCTCTCGCTCTCTCTCTCTTTCCATCTTGTTCTTCGTCTAAATCTCGGTAAGTTTGTTCCTTTTTCTTGCTGAATTCTTGCGTGGTAGTCTGATTCCTTGATCGGTTTCGTTCCAGTTTCGAATTTCCTTGCTGAAAGAAGTAGTGGATCTGGTTTGAATCTTGATTCTTTGTTTTCTTTTGATTTCTTTTGCATTGGATTGTTTTGAGTAGGATCTGGTGTTGCTAGGGGAGGAGGATGGCAGGAGGTGGCTCGCAGCCGAGCTTGAGGAAGTACCTTGGCGCCATCAAGGACTCCACTACGGTCGGGTTGGCCAAAGTGAACAGTGATTACAAGGTCAGAAGATTTCTTCTTTTTTTTTTCTAGTGAATTTGGATTCTTGTTGCTCTTACGAGAATTGAGTTTTGTACGCTTCTCTGCTACTTCATTTATCAAGTGTTTGTTGATATTAGGAGTTGGATATTGCGATAGTTAGGGCTACAAACCATGTAGAGCGACCGGCCAAGGAGAAGCACGTAAAAGGTCAGTGGTGGCCTATCTGTTCTTTTTTCTCTATCTCTAGATAATCTTGCATGGTGTACTTGCTCCTATGTAGATACATGCTCTGTTTTCTATATGTTCAATGAAAATATTTTCTTTCGATGGACTTTGACATGGATGTGTGTACTCTAGGAGTATGTTCAAAGTGGTTGATCTGCTTTGGAACTTAAGTCATTTGGTGATGAGATTCGCAAATAAATTATATGTAGGGGACCCTCTGTATTTTATATGTGTTGGGATTTATTACATATGGCACAAGTGAACGAGTATATACAAGGTGGAGTTTATTATGTTGCTCCACTAAACTGATTTGATGAATCATATCTTGATTGTTATGGTACACAAATAGATGTAGATAACCAAAATTGTATTGGACCCAGCTTCGAACTATGGCACTAATATAATTTGGCTTCAATATTGTGTTAGAGGGATATGCAAGGTTCAACTGTATAATTTGGATCCTTTAGAAAGTTATAGTATGCTGTTGAAGTAAGATGATGTGTTAGAACACTTGTCAACAGAGATAAAAACAAACTCTTCTCTTTACACTCGATGTGAGATTATTATTCTTAACAGTGGGCAGCCAAGTGGGCGATATAACTTTTTCACCTGTAAACAATAAGTTTTTTTTTTCACCTAAATATGGTGTATGACCTCCTATGCATTATGGACGGATCTGGTCTAAAAATCTTATTTTTATTGATAAGATACATCATGTTGAGATCAGCTGTATTGATAGAGGTTTGAAATGTACATCTAATTGTTGTTTTTGAAGCCTCAACAAATTGTACACCAAGAGAGATATCAAGTCAAATTTTTATTTGTATAGTAAAGCATGTTGTAACTAAGCGATTTAGGGCTTACACCATATCAAAATCATGTCAACAGTTTTCGATGGCTATTTCAAGGCCTAGCATTCACATAACCAGTAGTGTTGAAAAAAAGCATCAATTCATGCCCTTTTATTTCCCTTAAGATTCTTTATCCGGATTCTTATTGTATGCTGGGGCCTGGGCTAATAAGAAGCTTGTGGATGAACAAAACAATATTGAGAAAGTTTATCTACTAGTGCAAAATTGTGAGAAATTCCAGATGATGTTCCAGTTTTATTTTAACTTATTTACAACTAATTTTGATTTAAGTATAATTCTTCTATAATCAGCTATCAATTTCTATCACTCAACTTAAAAAGAAATGAAATGGATATTATCTAATAAAGAGAGAGCATGCCAGTTGGTGTGGACAAATTTATTTTGGTTTTTGCCGTTATCAATATGAAAAATAAAAGAAAAGCAGTAAGAAAGGCTCTTTCTGGATTCCTATGAAAAATTATTCGCAAACTTTTGTATTTGTCCTTCTTATCAAACACCTTATGTAAACTTATGAATTCTACTTATTTATGCACCAATTTTTTGAAAGAAATACTTTATGTGCCTTGTTCTCTGTTGATTCAAATAATAAATGAAATGTTCCTTTCTTTTCTATGGTGTCTATAAAATAAAATTATTTATTCTTGCCTCTTGTTGGAAATTCAATGCTATATGGTAGATTTACAACCCTTCTGATGTCAGTGTCAAGCTGAATTTAACAACATCTTGTATTTATTACCTTTTGATGTCAGCGTTATAATAAAGGTCTCTCATTTTGTTACCTTTATTTTTGTTCCTATAAAATTTTAGTAAGCTACTTAAAGTAGATAATTAATGCAAGTTTAATGTAGAATTTGTTATCAGTTATATGTAGCATACTTGTTTTACTAGTTTATTATCAGAATCTGATACAGAGCCTTCCTTTCTGCAGCCATTTTTTTTGCTATTTCTGCCACAAGACCTAGGGCTGATGTTGCATACTGCATTCATGCTCTTGCTAGGCGCCTATCAAAGACGCACAATTGGGCGGTATATAATCAGCATACCATTTGCTCTTGCATCTATTCTCTTTACAATAGTTTGATTGGATGTTTTTGTTTGCTTTACATTAAAAGATATTCTTGACAACACGATTGCTTTCTTTTGTGAGGACCTGTTTTTGAATTTCTGGAGACAGCAATTCTTGTAATTATTATAAGCGATTCCATATCAAGCAACTAAGGTGGTGCAAACATTAACTACTCTGTGTACAAAGCATACACACAAGTCCAATACACTGTCCCCGCAAATAGCATTATCAAACGGAGACTAAATGTCCATAATATTCTTCGTTATGCTTTCTAAATTGGTCTTACAATGTACTCTTCTTGTAACATTTAATGATTTCTTTTTCTCTGCTGATGACTAATCGATTCCCAGAGTAAAGACATTCTTCCGTCTGATTTTGATAAGTGAAGGTTAAGGGTGCGATTCAATGTCAAAAACAATGAATATAAAATAATTAAAAAAAAGTAGAATGTGGAAGAATTGTTGAAAAGTAGCATTGTCAAGGTTTAAAGCATGTCTATGTTGTCATTTTCTGCCATCACACATTTTTTCCATGTATAATCAATGAACTGCTGAACCTAAATTTTTGAACAAGCAGAAGTTCAGGATTTTGATCAACGCAAATAACATAACATTATTAATTTAGAGGCATAACTTGCTCTTTCATGTTCCTTCATGCTTTCAGATCCTTTGCTGTTGTATGTGTATGAAACTAAATATTTCTTTCTCCAAGTTATGCAGTTTAGGTGTCTGTTTTTGTATAATCCATTCAATATCACCTGATCCATCACTATTTGATCTTCAGGTCGCACTAAAAACATTAATTGTTATTCATCGTGCTCTGAGAGAAGTGGACCCTACTTTTCGTGAAGAACTACTTAACTATGGAAGAAGTAGAGGCCATATGCTCAATCTTGCCCATTTTAAAGATGACTCAAGTCCAAATGGTATAAGATTCATCTTACTAAACTTCATTGACTTGTAAAGAAAAGATTATAAAAATTGGAGTTATCATGTTTTTCTTTTGTTCAGCATGGGATTATTCTGCATGGGTCCGTAGCTATGCCTTGTTCTTAGAGGAGAGGCTTGAATGTTTTCGTATGCTCAAGTATGACGTAGAGACAGATCCTCCGGTATGTATCATATTCCCAGTACTCATTCATTTCTTTCCATCCTCTTATTGGTTTCCTATTTTTCCTTTCCTTTCACTTCTAATTAACACTCAATAAATGGCCAAGAGTGGATTATTTTTTGCTGAATTATCTGGTTTAAGTATCCTACTTTCATTTGTTGAGAAGATGCATATAACTATAACTTTATTTGATTATGGTTTCATCTTGCATAAGAGAGTCATTTGTAAAACATGGTTTGACTCAGCCTAGTAAACCACTAAATTAATGCACCATGTGCATATGAAGTGAACAAAACTTGGTGTTTGATTGGCCATTTACTTGCAATTGCTCATCTAAATCTAAAGATTTTTTATCCCACGAAATCCTCATCATTGTTATGAATGTCATATTGCAAATTGATTATGGTTATCAGGTTGTTTGTTGAATGATCAATGGCGCATGACTGTTGCCTTTTCAGTAGTAGGAAGATGATGTGTATATCAAGCTGTATACTCACCATGCTTATTTTTGTATCGAACTTTTATAATTTTGTGAATTGTTTCTTAAATATTTCCAAGCTGATTTTGGCCATTCTGGACATAGTTATTTTTTTTCCTAGCTTGATTACCTAGTTTGACGGACAAAGGGAAATCATTAATGACAAAATGGATAAATGTCTACAGAGAACCCGTGATCTTGATACTCCTGAGTTGCTAGAACACCTACTAGCTCTACAACAACTTTTTTATCGTTTGCTTGGTTGCCAAGTAAGTCACTTCCCACGGTGGATGGTTTTATGAATTAATTGATTTCAACTGTTGTCCTTTTGTTCTCCATGTATAGATGAAACTTTATAAAAATAGCTTTTGGTTTGCCTAATTTATTTAATATATGTAAATCATTGATTTCAACTTGTATTCAGCCACAAGGAGCTGCTGGTTATAACATTGTGATTCATTTGGCACTTTCAATGGTGAGGAGATGCTGCTCATCTTTTTCATTATTCAATGTCTCTTCATGTTGAAGTAACTTGTTTGCAGATTCTCACTGTTCTATGTTTGTTTGACTGGTATCTGCAAGGTTGCTGCAGAGAGCGTTAAGATTTATAATGCCATTAATGATGGTACCGTTAATATGGTTGACAAGGTACAGCCATCTAAGGGTTTTGTATTTTTCACAACTTTGTTGCTTTCAGTGTCTGATGGTTGTCTGGTGTGCCAGTTCTTCGAAATGCGACGCTATGATGCTCTAAAATCACTTGAGATATATAGGAGAGCAGGCCAGCAGGTAACTTTTAAGAATTTGACCTTGTCGGTCTTATTATTTCAGTTTGTATATCGGATAAATCAACTCACTGCCTTCCCATCTCAGTCTATTGTATCCTTATTAATGAGAAAGTCTCAAAGGTTCTCGCCTAATATCCTTTGACATCAAACAATTTAAATCAATGTCTTTTTTTTTTTTTTCGGAATTGAAGCCAAGATCCATAATTAAATCATTATTCCAAATCGGAGAAGGCAGTTTTCTTTTATGCTTTTACACTACCCACTTTGTTTAATTTGTTAGATGCTAACCGAACATATGTTAAATGGGCTTGATTCAACCTAAAATCTTAAGGTTATAGGATGAGAGACCTAGAAATAGGTGTTTTTAGCTAGTCACAAATAATCATAGTAATCTTGATGTCATGTTTGATGCAAACCAACACATGTTAGTTGTGCTCAACAACATAAAATTGTAAGCTTATAGAATGAGAGACCTAGAAGTACATGTTCATATCAACAGTTATTTAATTGACCAATATCGGACTATAAGGTATCTCTAATAGATTTTTCCTATTGATTTACAGGCAGAGAGATTATCAGAATTTTATGAAGTATGTAAAGGCATTGATATTGGGCGTGGAGAAAAATTTGTAAAGATTGAGCAGGTTTTGCTTCTAGTAAAGCTGGTTCCTTTGATATTTTTCAGGTATCCTGGTTGACTATTCTTTATATGATTGCTTATTATTTCCAGAATTTGCTTTTTTAATTGCAGCCCCCTGCATCATTTCTCACGGCCATGGAAGATTACATCAAGGACGCTCCAACAGGATCAGTTCGCAAAGATAAGGTTTGTTAGTTTTTACCATTTTATCTGATAAATAATTTCGAATTGTGCATGTATGGATATTTTCCTACTCTTGATTAAGTAGATGTATTTATAATCTTATATTATTAAACAGAGGATGCATAAGCATGTTCTTCATAGAACCACTGTTTTAAATTCATTATTTGATTATTAGTACATATAAACAAGTTTTTATGTTGCCTAGAATAGTTGATAAACTTGGCATATTACTTCTCCTTATTGTTGGCTTGTATTGACTCAGAAACCCAGAAAATTTCCTTTTCCTTATTAGGATTAGAGTCATTAGGCCTGACTACATGAGTTAGCTCTGATTGTTTGTTTAACATAGAAATTGACCTAATTTATCTAGAGTATATTATTTGTTTGGATAGGGTTTGTTGCAGGCACTCAATACGATTGAAATAATGTCAATCAATTCTGATTGAGGATGGCTTCCCTCTCCTATGAGATATATCGTATCAGGGTTGATATTAGACCAGGATATACAGAAAATAAAAAAGTGGCTTGACACAGCCTTATTGCTGTCAGTAAACATGGTGATGGGAGTCTTGAAAGTTTATTTCTAATGGCCTTTTGCAAGTGCATACAGCTAACTGTTATCTTCTAGGTAGAATTAAAATATGATTATCATGACTCATGATACATTCTATTTAAATATTGAAGCATCTTAGCAGTTTAGATTATAATGATGTTCATTGCCTTGGACTTTCACTTCTAAAGATTTTTATTAGGCCAAAACATCAATTACACCACGAGAAGAACTCAAGTTAGAATCTTTTGTATTTATTCACTTAGTACAGATATTTACAATAACTATGTTTTTTCTTTCAGTCAAAAGTTTATTTATGACTTTTGTTCATCTATGAAGCAAATTTCATAGAACAAACATTTAACAATCAGGAGTATTATACCTCTATAGGATAAAATATAGTGAATGTACACATCCAAGATGAAACCTTTATTGCATGATTTCTTCAACAATCCTCACATAATATTAGCTTATTACTATGAATGATGTAGGTGTGTATACTAAGTGGTATACTAACTATTTTACCACAATATGTCATACTTGAATCAGAAATTACTTTTATCCTGGTTATAATTAACTAAATTTAATTTCAAGTAAACAGTTAGCAGATGAGAAAATTGCTCCTCCAAATGTTGTATTGGCAATTGAATATAAATCAGCTTCTGAAGTCGAAGAGGTTGCTCTCCCACCGCCTCCACCTTCTGAACCAGTCAAGGAAGAGGCCCCTGTATAAGAGCAAATAGATTTGCTGGTATTGTTTCAACCTGAGTGACATCATTTTTCTCTCTGTTGGCTAATACTTTTTCCTAATGATCTATTGGAATTCATTCTTGTCAGGGGTTGAATGATAGCACATACCCGGACGCATCTGAATTGGATAACAAAAATGCCCAGGCTCTTGCTATTGTTCCCATTGGTAATAACTTACTGTATTTCTATTAAGTTCCAAATGTTTGAACTGGTTGCTTGATATTCTGTTTTATTTTCAGACAATCCATCAACTACTGCCCCTTCTGGTGGTCTTAGTACTGAGAAGACTGGAACCACAGGGTGGGAATTGGCACTTGTTACAGCACCGAGCTCTAATGAAACTGCTGTGGTTTCAAGCAAACTGGTATGATTTGCAATATATCCACCTGAAATTGTTCTTTCCCATAAACTTCTCATTCTTATCTTGGAATTCAAATGTTCATCCAACTTGATGGCAGGCTGGGGGGTTGGATAAGCTCACTCTAGACAGCTTATATGACGATGCTCATCGACGAGCAAACCAGAATGTAAGCTACAACCCATGGGAGACAGGGCCAATGGCAGGCCCCATGATGCAACCAATGGCTCATGACCCATTCTACGCATCCAATGCAATTGCAGCACCTCATTCTGTCCAGATGGCAGCAATGGCACAGCAACAGCAAGCTTTCATGCTCCAGCAGCAAATGATGATGATGGGTCAGCAACCACACCAAGCCCATCCAAATCCATTTGCTGCTAATCCATATGCGGCAGTTGGTACGCATCCTTATGCCTCTGGTTTGCATCTGCACTCATCCAACACATATACAGGTTACATGTAGATGCCAGTCGTGAGCAATGCTATTTTTATCAAATAGTTTTACTAAATTTTTAGATTTCCAATATACTTGACCCTCTTAAGAAGACCTGGAAGGTTATCGATTCGGTATGAGTGGCATTACTCGTGGTCTATAGAAGTTTATGCTATTTGAACAATGAAAGAGCAAAAGATGGTAGGGTGGTGTATTGATCATTGTTGGTGTATGATATGCCGTTTATATGATTTTTGTGCAGTGAGAAATATAAGTTTGACTAGGTTGCCAATAAACATTGGGATCAATCGTTTGTGTCAATAGTATCCAATAATGTCATGAGATTTATTAGTGTAATTGTGAATGTAATTTGTTGTAATTACTTTAGACTGCTGTATATGGGTATCTTATTTTTTAATCTCTTTCAATCCAGTGTGTGTTTTGTCTGTGGTAACTTATATTTTTCTATAACACCAGTCTTGGCAGCTAGTTTATTAATTAAACTAACTTAAATAAGCTACAACTCAGCTGGTTTGACAGCCCAAGGATGAGTGAGTTTTTTTCTTTTCCACAAAATTGATTAATTTTTATAGAATGTTTCTCCATCACTAACAGCTGAGTTGAGGCTCTTTTACAAATAAATAAACAACTCTATTCAAAATAATCAAATCCAAAACAAAAGTTTTATATTCATAGGAAATTATCAAAGATATTATAGTTTTGATTTATAAAATAAATTTTAAACCAAGATTTTGCAGAAATGCTTAATTTTATAGCTAGATTAAGTTACACGTACACAACATTAATTTACTATTGATCAGTTGGGATGGAGAAAATAAATACCAGTAATTACTATTGGATTCCTTAGTAATGAAGATATATAAAGCTATCCATCAATTAAGCCACTTGATAGCTTCCCTTAAAATGGATCACTCGTTTTTCATAGAGAAGAAGATGCAGAATCATATTAAATTATACAAAAGTAGATATAAAGAGCATATAGTAGAGACATATCAGCTACCAACCAAGCCTTGTGCGAGCAATCAAAGCAACTCCATGTTCGAAATAAAGTACAATCTTAATTATAATATATGTACTTAAAAGTACTTTCCAGCTAGCTAAATGAAATTATTAGGTCATACATATATCAAACAGAAGCCTTATGTGTATGTATATAAACATGCAAGATGTGTGAAACCTGGTGGAACCTGAGATTTAACCATTCATTCTTTTGGGGGGTTTCTTGTGAGTAAATTCGGGAGGGAAGTTTGGATACTGAAAAGAACTATTACTTTGTCTTAACGATAAAGACGTACCCAACAATTAATTCATTACAAGTCTCTATCTTCTTTAATTTCTTCCCTTCTCATCTCTTGAGAAGTCTCCATCGATGTCCTCTTGCTTCCAAATACAGACCAGCAACAACACCAGCACCAGCTAGCTCTTGCAGTAATCTAACAAACTGATCATGTCACTTCCGCAACCTACTACATACCTGTGCTTGGCGCATATATAAAAAGGCCAACATTTATACATCATGCATGATGAATCACCTCTCAATATAAATATATCTCTCTCCGGCCACATATTGATCACTAGTACATTAGCAATATATAGAACCTTAGCTAACAGTGGTAGTAATTAATTATGGCTACAGCTTCTTTCCCCTCCCATAGCCATGGGTCTTATCTTCTCATGATTGTGTTCTACTTCACCATTGTTGCAATATCTGTTTCGCTACTACTTCCTATAACTGCTGAAGCTGCAGTGAAGAAGTACCAGTTTGATGTACGTTATAAGATCAATATATATATTTACAGATATAGCAAGAATTTAGATCATTTTAAGCTTTTGATAATCATCATCATGTTCTTTTGAATTATATATTGATTGTGTTCATGAATCATGATACATATAATTAAATCTTGTTGCATATATGGTCATGACTGCAGGTGGTGGTGAAGAATGTGAGTAGATTGTGTCATGCTAAACCAATTGTAACAGTGAACGGAAGGTACCCGGGACCTACAGTGTATGCCCGAGAAGGCGATAGAGTTATCATCAATGTCACCAACCACGCACAATACAACATGTCCATCCACTGGTATATATACATGCATATGATCTATCAAGCTAATTATTAAAGTTTATATATATACACATAGTAATTAAATTAATGCAATTAATTAAGATGCACTATGATCATGTCTTAATTAATTTGTCACATATACATATATTTATATGTACATGATATATAATATGATATGATATGATATGCAGGCATGGAGTGAAGCAATTGAGGAATGGTTGGGCAGATGGGCCGGCATACATCACCCAGTGCCCTATTCAGAACGGCAACAGCTACAGCTACGACTTCAACATCACAGGTCAGAGAGGAACCTTGTGGTGGCACGCTCACATTCTCTGGCTCAGAGCCACCGTTCACGGAGCCCTTGTCATCATGCCCCCACTCGGAGTTCCCTATCCATTCCCAGTACAGCCTCATGGAGAAGCCGAGCTGGTCTTGGGAGAGTGGTGGAATGCTGATGTTGAGTCAATCGAGAATCAAGGAAACATGCTCGGATTGCCACCCAACATGTCCGATGCTCACACCATCAACGGCAAGCCGGGTCCTCTCTTTCCATGCTCACAAGACAAACGTACGTTGTACTTAATTAAGAGAACATATATGCATGCAAGATCAACGACGTACGTATGAATATATTTATATGTTAATTATTTACAGACACTTACGCGTTGGAGGTGGAATGGGGAAAGACGTACCTCCTCCGTATCATCAACGCTGCACTCAACGACGAGCTCTTCTTCGCCATCGCCGGGCACAACATGACCGTGGTCGAGATCGACGCCGTCTACTGCAAGCCATTCACCACCGACGCGCTCCTCATCGCACCGGGCCAGACCACCAACGTCATCGTCCGAGCCAACCGGGCTCCCGGCCGATACTTCATGGCCACCCGGCCCTTCATGGACGCCCCCGTCCCCGTGGACAACAAGACCGCCACCGCCATCCTCCAGTACAAGGGCGTTCCCATCACCATCCTCCCTCTCCTCCCCCGGCTTCCCACCCCGAACGACACCGACTTCGCCGGCGCCTACCTCGACAAGCTTCGAAGCCTCAACACCCCTCAGTTCCCGGCCAACGTGCCGCTCACCGTCGACCGCCGGCTCTTCTACACCATCGGGCTGGGCATGAACCCTTGCGCGAGCTGTGTGAATGGCACCAGGCTCACCGCATCGCTGAACAACATCACCTTCGTGATGCCTACGATCGGCTTGCTTCAAGCTCACTACTTTGGCATCAAGGGGGTTTTCCGGTTGGATTTTCCGGACAAGCCGGTGACGGCCTTTAATTATACGGGAGCGCCGCTGACGGCGAACCTGGGCACTTCGAAGGGCACCAGGCTTAGCAAGGTGGCGTTCAACTCGACGGTGGAGCTGGTGCTGCAGGACACCAACCTTCTGACAGTAGAGTCACATCCGTTCCACCTCCATGGCTACAACTTTTTCGTTGTCGGGAGGGGGATCGGGAACTTCGATCCGTCCAAGGATCCGGCCAAATTTAACTTGGTCGATCCCCCGGAGAGGAACACGGTGGGTGTGCCCACAGGAGGTTGGACTGCCATTAGATTCAGAGCTGACAATCCCGGTAATTAATTATTAAGTACCTTTATATATATATATATATATATATATATATATTTAAGTAGTGCATGCAAAAATTAAGGTGATGAATTAACTTGATGGATGGTGCTGAATATATATATATATATATGGTTGCATGCAGGTGTTTGGTTCATGCATTGTCATTTGGAACTGCATACAACTTGGGGCTTGAAAATGGCTTTCGTGGTGGACAATGGAGATGGGCCCGAGAAGTCTGTATTGCCTCCACCCAAGGATCTTCCACTTTGCTAGTTATTTATTTTACTACACAAAGTCATGAGAGCCTCATCAGTACTGTCGACCATTTTTTAGCCTGCAAAAGTTGCAGCATGCTTGTGAATATATAATGATTAATGAGGGGCTAAAGGAACTTCAAAGGGAGACAACCACATCTTTTGTGTTAATTGCAAAGAAGTATTGTATTGTCTTTTATTTTTCATCTTTTAATGAATTAATTAACTTAAAATTAAGGTTGTTTGATGCCAAAGATGTAATAGCCGAGCGGCAAAGGTCCTTTGTATGCAAGATGAGAACTCCGGTTCGAATTTCCTCTGTGATATAATGAGGGCGCAGAGCGTGGATCACCCAGTGGGGTGGCTTACGCACACACGTGAGTCTTCTCTGTGTGGTATTGATAGTCATGAACGGTAAAGACGTGCACCGAGTAAAATCTTTGGGACCACACAAGGTGTGCCCCAAAGCGGTAAAAAGGTGCAAGTAGGGAAAACATATTAGATAATAAAAAAAACCATAATTTTCTAAAATAAATATAAATTTCATGTGTTTCTTATTTCAATGCACAAATTGTTCATCTCATTCATGCCCTAGAATTGTTTTCCCATTTGCCGTGAATATTGAAATTGGAATCTAAACCATAAACTAATGGCCAACTTCTTTTTGAAATTAAATAAATTCAGTATGTCTTTAAGAGGATTAATAAAAAATTAAATGTTGTACTAAACCAAACTAGAAATATAAGTGGTAAATAGACTTTTCAAATAATTAATAAATATCATTTAAATATAATAATAATGGTGGTTCTAAGTTTCTAACAATACAATATTATAAGTTATTTCAAAAATTTATTTGATAAGTGTTTTTATCTCCCTTATTAAATGTATAAAACAGAGTTACCAAACAAACCTTTCAAATAACTACTGATGATCATGCATTGAAATTAAAATAAAAAGGTCTCTTTTATTGTGACATAAATGATAAATTTAGGAAACAAATTGACAAGCATAATGAAATTCATTACTAAATACATTGGCAAGTCCAAACTCACAATCTAGTCCCAATGTTACATCTATTATAATCTTATTCAAACACAAACTGAGTTTTAATATGATTCTTACTAAGTTTGAATAGAATTAATTATCTATATATATATATATATATATATATATATATATATATATATATATACTCTTTCCCAACCCCTAATCTATATACTTGTAATTAATTATAGGTTCTTTGAATAGTATCCAAATTACTTATAGGTCTTTGAGGTGTGTGTAGGGGTGTAATATAATAGTGTTTTGGGTGAACAATAGTGTCAAATAGTGCCAGAGATTAATAGGGAATTTGCCCATCTATATAATAGTCCCCTTAAAAGCATGAAGCGCTCCTTCGACGATCGAGCCTCCGATGAGATAAAGCCGATCTTTTTGTCCAAAGCCGAGCGCGAGAAGCTCGTCATCCAACACAGGGAAGAGGAGGCCGCCGAGAAGGGCCGTGCTCTCGAGCAACTCCAGCAGCAATCCCGCCCCAACTCCTTAACCAAACCCTCCTCTTCCGCACTTGATGACGATTCTCGGCACCATCGCTCCCGGGATCGGGAACTCGAGGCCATCAAAGAGCAATACCTAGGGTTCAAGAAGCCTAAGAAGTGCGTGATCAAGCCCAACGAGAAGTTCCGCTTCTCTTTGGACTGGGAGAACACTGAGGACACATCTCGAGACATGAATGTTCTCTACCAGAATCCTCATGAGGCTCGCCCCCTGTTTGGGCGAGGATTTCGAGCCGGAATGGATCGCAGGGAACAGAAGAAGCTTGCGGCTCGCAACGAGAAGGAGATTCTTGGATTTGTGTTTCCTTAGCTATATATACTTGTCTGGTGGCTAACTTTGATTTGAAATCTTTGTCTATGTTTTCTTTTTGTGAGATGATGAAATTTACATCGATCTGTGTCCATATTCCTTTTTTTTTTTTTACTGTTTATATGTCTTTCAGCTGTCAAAGTAAAACATGAAATTGGATTTTGATATGTTGTTAATCATAAAATCAATGTGTCAAACGGGCCTGCTTGTCGGCTGCCCTAAAAGTGCAGTGTCGTGCCCGCGCCGGGACCTCGGCCTAGCACAGGGCACGCCCTTTACAGTGTGGTTCGTGCCATGCTAGGCCGGGTTGCATGCTGGCCAACGTTTTTACATTTAATAAAATTTTATTAAAAAATCATAGAAAATCTTATAAAATAAAATAAAAATATCCAAAAAAATTCTTAAAAAATAGGAAAAACATATTAGATAATAAATTATTGATCACTGCTTTGTTTTGTTTTTTTTTATAGCGGTCATGAAGGGGGTGTGTAGGGGCTTAGTGTAATAGTATTTTGGGTGGAAAATAATACCAAATAGTGTCAGAGACTAATAAATAATTACCTCAAAACATACAAACTATGGAAAACTTATAAAATTTGTGAAAATTTTATAAATTAATCAAATTATCAATAATTGTATATAAACCAATTTTTTAAATTTTACTTATAAAGAAACTTATAAAAACTTATAAAAAAAACTTACTTGAGCCCCAAGTTTGGCAGCAAAAATATTGCTATAAATAAAAAAAACATTTAAAAAATAAAGAAATTGCATGAGAAATATACCTAGTATGCCAAACGTAAGAATTTTTTGAAAAATGTAAGTTGGTTTTATAGGTAATTAATGTAAGTTTTAATTATTGGCTTATAGGATGGTTTTTTTTTTAAATTTTTTTCTAATTTTATTATAAAAATACAAAATAATCCAGAAATTCTTAAAAATAGGAAAAAAAAAGTATAAACTATGAAAAAGTTATAAAAATCTCTACCGATTCTTGGAGTTTTTTTTTTTTAAAAAAAAATTTCAATTTTATTCTAAAAATCAAAATATTATTTTTCTTATATAAATACCCTTCCTCGCTTAGTCCTCTTCCCCTCCTGTATTCACTCAAGCGAAGTGACATCTCCAATCTCCCATCATCCGTAGACGCCCTGAAAGCATGAATCGCTCCTTCGACGATCGCGACCGGAAGTCCTCTTCCGCCGACAAGATAAAGCCGATCTTTTTGTCCAAAGCCGAGCGCGAGAAGCGCCGTGCTCTCGAGCAACTTCAGAAGCAATCCCGCCCTAATTCCTCAACTGAACCTGATGACAATTCTCGGCACCATCGCTCCCGGGATTGTGATCCGGAGCGGGAGAAGGAACTGGAGGCCATCAAAGAGCAGTACCTCGGGTTGAAGAAGCCGAAGAAGCGCGTCATCAAGCCCAGCGAACCGGAATTGATCGCAATGAACAGAAGAATTGCTTGGGGCTCGCAACGATATTCAACTTCTCAAGGTCATATTATTTCTAGTTAGTGAGCTTGATTGCAATTGCTTGGTCAAAGCATAGATAATTTACTGTTTTAATTATACCCATGTTAATTAGCTGATGTTAAATAGAGATTCTTGGATCTGTGTATACTTGTCGATCTGGTGGCTAATTAAGTTAGATTAGTTTGAAATCTTAATTTGTCTATGTTTTCTTTTTTGAGATAATGAAATTTATATGCCTTTCAGCCATCAAAGTAAAATATAAAATTTAATCGATTAATATGCTGTTAATCAGAAATTGAGGTTGGATCTTATCTGATAAGACGCTGCTTTCCAGCTTCTTCTTGTTGCTCTTGTTGTGGATATAGTGGAGAGTATTAAGTGTATGACTATAGTAAAGAAAGAAGTACATTGTGAGAATACCAAGGTGAATGGAGATGGGACTTGCAACCAAAGTAAGGAAGGGGAACATAGTGAATCTTTTATAAGACAAGTGGATCCAGGGAGAGGCGTCGGGTAGCCTATTCCCATCTCTCGTGGTCTCAGCAAGGGACAAATATTTGTTACTCGAGGAGGCAAGATGCAATTTGGCACAAGGCTGCCTAATATTAAGCCAGGGCCCACTAACTAGGGAAGGAATCCAGGAACTAAGGGCTCCAGCAATCACGGCGACATAGGGTGGAATTTAGAGGCCAACCTAACTTTCTCGGTCAAGTCCCTATATAAGTTCATGACTGATGTTGGAATACGGAGCTCGTTCCCCATATGGCCTATGGAAATTGCCATGTCCAATGAAGGTTAAGCTCTGGCGATGGACAATAAAATACTCACACTAAACAATCTGGCAAAAAGGAACTAGAGGGGGAACCAAATCTTATGTTACTTGTGCAATGAACAGGAGGAATCAGTGCAACACTTGCTAGCCACATGCTTAGTCACAAGACAAATCTGGCTACACTTCTGTTCCATGTTCAATCTTAATACACATCCTCAATCGACAAGAGATCTATGGGGTCATAATAGTCTGGCGAAGAATCTTCATACAGAAGCGCGTATAGGGTGGAACCTGACGGTCATGGCCATAACCTAGCAGTAAAGAAATCAACGATGTTTCCAAAACAAACAATGTGTTTGCCCGGGTATCATTCGAGGCATTGCTTTTCTACTATTAGCGTGGCTGGATGCAACAACCGCGACCAAGAAGCTACAGCTAGGTCCGATGGAAGCCATAGTCCATTGAACCCTGACTATAGATCAGGGGGGACCACCACAAGCATCAAGGAATGGGGATGACTTTGAAGACGAGACGACGGGGCATATATCACAAGAGTAATCCGATAAGGGGAAGAGGAAGGGGAAGGGGGCTGGGGCCCATGTATACCCTCATGTATCATATGCAATGTTACTTTTTTTATAAATAAATGAATGTGGTTTATCCTTTTCTGATCCTATTTTAAGTTCTACGACTTGAAAGCAGTTAGTTACGGTAGGAGACAGACAGACAAAGAGCATAACTTTGGATTTGTATAGTTCAATATTTTTTTTCTGAAAATTCTGAATGGATATTGAATTTTATTTAATACCAAACATTTGTTCATTAATAAAGTTTGTTTTTATTATTAATTAATTTAGTCTTTACACGTATTATCAAGGGTATTTATGTAATTATCTGATTGTCATTATTAGTATTATTTTTATTTTTATTATATATATATATATATATATACACACTATATAGCGACGGATAGCGGCGGATATATCCGTCGTTATAGGCCAACCTGCAGCTATAGCGGCAAATATATTTGTTGTTAACATGAGCCTATGGCGACAGATATATCAACCACTATAGATGGATTTTCCACCGCTAAAACTTATAGTGACAAAGGATTTAACAGAGGTGAATATCCGCCGCTATATACATATAACGGTGGAAAGGTAACCTATAGCGGCGGATGGGTACATTTTCTTGTAGTGTCACAGAACTTTGTTATAGCTCGAGAATGCGTCTAAGAAACTAAGCATCTAATAATCGGAGGTCAAATTGACTAAGCTATCTTTTAGAGGCAAGGGGTAACAATCCTTAAGGCAGACTTTATTTAAATCAGTAAAGTCCACACACATTTTCCATTTCCCGAAGGATTTCTTGACTAGGACTACATTAGACAACCATTTTGGGTAATCAACCCCCCTAATGATGCCTGTCTTGAGGAGCTTGTCAACCTCTTCCTCCACCGCCTTTAATCATTTTGGGGACAAGCTCCTTCGTTTTTGCACCATCGGTTTGTGCGCTAGGTCCATGTTGAGGTGATGCTCTATGACTTCTCGGGATACCCCCGGGCATATGTCTTCAGCCGACCAAGCGAACGGGTCCGAGTTGTCCCTCAGTTGAGCCATGAGTGTCATTTTTGGTCCTTCGAAACAGGTCCGATGTTCATTTACATCCTTAATTTAAAAATTTGTTCAATACGGTCCCTGCATATTATGTATTTTATTAAATTTGGTCCTTGGCGCTGATGTGGCATATGAATGAAATACAAGGTATTTATTTGTTTTTTTATGTGCTCGTATTTTGATGATGGCAAGCCAAGTGGACTGCTGACATGGCATGCCACGTGGGAAATTTTTTAAATTTTTTTTATTTATTTTATTTTTGCTTTGTTTCTGTAACGTTATTTTTTGTTTTTTTTACGTTATTTTTTGTAACATTACAAAGCAAAAAAATGACGTTATAAATAATGTTAAAGAAAAAAAATTACAAATTACAAATTTTAAAATTTTAAAAAAAATAAAAATAAAAAAAATAAAAATAAAAATACAAAATAAAAAAAATGAAAATGAAAATGAAAATAAAAATCAAAATCAAAATCAAAAAAATCAAAAATCAAAAATTTAAAATTTAAAATTGCCACGTGGCATGCCATGTTAGTAGTCTAGTTGGCTTACCACAACATCAAAATACGACCACATGTCAAATTAAAAATAAATAAATAAATATCTTGTATTTTATTCATATGCCACATTAGCGTTAGGAACCAAATGTGACCAAATACATAATATACAGGGACCGTATTGAACAAATTTTAAAATTAATGATGGAAATGAACATTGGATCTGTTTCCAGAGACCAAAAATGACTTTAACCCTTCTTCATAATGTTTGGGCTTCACCTCGGCTTCGACTTTAGTCCCTCTATTATTTAGATTGGGTAAATTGAGTCCCCCACCCTAACCGACGTTATTCTTTCCATCTCCCAGTGCTGACATGGCTTTTCTTCTAATTATTATATTATTAAAAAAATTAAAACTTTAATAGGTGGACAAAATTCTCGAAACTACTACGAAATTGGAAATATATCTAATGGGGAAGAAGATGGACGGCTGGGATGAGAAGCAGGAGCTGATCCCTGGGCTTCCAGATGACACCGTGCTAGACAGCATCGCCCGAGTGCCGCACCGATTCCACCAGGAGATCCGCGTGATAAGCAGACGATAAAGGGATCTGGTTACCGCCCCGGCTTTCGTTTTGCATAGAGAGCAAATAGGGAGGGCGGAGGATTTGATTCTTGTGATCCAAGGCTGACTGTAGGGTGTCTCCAAGGAAGATGGGGGCAAGGAGGAGTTCAAGCCGCCGACGTGCTGGCTGGTAGCGTATAATGTATTGATGGGGGAGTGGCGACGGTCGGTGGGTGCGGTGTTTGGTCAGGGGAAGAGTGGTGGTGATCGGTGGATAGGAGCTGGTGACGCTAGAGTCGGTGGTGACGGTGAGGGTGGTGAATCTAGGCAGGGGAAAGCGATGGGGACTGTGAGGTTGTTCTTCATATGCGGAGTGGCGGGGGGATGGTCTATGTCGCAGGAGGGCACGATGGGTAGAAGAACGCGCTGAGGATGGCAGAGGCGTATGATGTGGAGGGAGACGAGTGGGTGGCGCTTCAGGAGATGGAGGAGGAGAGGGATGAGTGCCAAGGGTGGGGGTGGGGGATTGGTTATGGGCGGTGACCGGGTACGGGACGGAGGGACATGGGAGGTTCGATACAGCGGAGGAGTGCTACGATCCGGAGACGGAGAGATGGATCAAGATCGAAAGAGTCTTAAAGGAGGGCGGCGATGGTGATGGCCCTAGTGCAACCTTGTACGAAGGGGTGGCGAGAAAGGTGAGGCATATGGATGGAAGAGGCCGGTGAGGGAGTATGGGGAAGGATAGAGGAAGATGGGGAAGGATAGAGGAAGGTGGGAAAGGTGCCGGAGGAGATGAGGGCGGCAGCGATCACCAACAGAATTTAACCTATTAGCGAGGAATTTTCGGTCATGTTTTCTTGTAGTGCACCATGTGTTTGAGGAGGATGTCAATTTATTTATTTATTTATTTCAATCCTCATTTTAGAGATAAAAGAAACCAAATATCAAACAACCATTCAAGTTCTAAAAAATGAAAATAAAAGACAATACAATACTTGTTTGCAATTAACACAAAAGATGTGGTTGTCTCGTTTAAAGGTCCTCTAGGGCCTCTAGGCCCTCCTTATTCACATGCATGCTGCAACTTTTGCAGGCTAAAAAATGGACAGTGATGAGGCTCTCACTTTGTGTAGTAAAATAAATAACTAGCAAAGTGGAAGATCCTTGGGTGGAGGCAATACAGACTGCTCGGGCCCATCTCCATTGTCCACCACGAAAGCCATTTTCAAGCCCCAAGTTGTATGGAGCTCCAAATGACAATGCATAAACCAAACACCTGCAACCATATCTATATATTCAGCACCATCCATCAAGTTAATATTCATTTAATTAATTTTTGCACTACTTATATATATATAAAGTTAATTAATTACCGGGATTGTCAGCTCTGAATCTAATGGCAGTCCAACCTCCTGTGGGCACACCCACCGTGTTCCTCTCCGGGGGATCAACCAAGTTAAATTTGGCCGGATCCTTGGCCGGATCGAAGTTCCCGATCCCCTCCCGACAACGAAGAAGTTGTAGCCATGGAGGTGGAACGGATGGGACTCTACTGTCAGAAGGTTGGTGTCCTGAAGCACCAGCTCCACCGTCGAGTTGAACGCCACCTTGCTAAGCCTGGTGCCCTTTGACGTGCCCAGGTTCGCCGTCAGCGGCGCTCCCGTATAATTAAACGCCGTCACCGGCTTGTCCGGAAAATCCAACCGGAAAACCCCCTTGATGCCAAAGTAGTGAGCTTGAAGCAAGCCGATCGTAGGCATCACGAAGGTGATGTTGTTCAGCGATGCGGTGAGCCTGGTGCCATTCACACAGCTCGCGCAAGGGTTCATGCCCAGCCCGATGGTGTAGAAGAGCCGGCGGTCGACGGTGAGCGGCACGTTGGCCGGGAACTGAGGGGTGTTGAGGCTTCGAAGCTTGTCGAGGTAGGCGCCGGCGAAGTCGGTGTCGTTCGGGGTGGGAAGCCGGGGGAGGAGAGGGAGGATGGTGGTGGGAACGCCCTTGTACTGGAGGATGGCGGTGGCGGTCTTGTTGTCCACGGGGACGGGGGCGTCCATGAAGGGCCGGGTGGCCATGAAGTATCGGCCGGGAGCTCGGTTGGCTCGGACGATGACGTTAGTGGTCTGGCCCGGTGCGATGAGGAGGGCGTCGGTGGTGAATGGCTTGCAGTAGACTGCGTCGATCTCGACCACGGTCATGTTGTGCCCGGCGATGGCGAAGAAGAGCTCGTCGTTGAGTGCAGCGTTGATGATACGGAGGAGGTAGGTCTTTCCCCATTCCACCTCCAACGCGTAAGTGTCTGTAAATAATTAACATATAAATATATTCATACGTTCGTCGTTGATCTTGCATGCATATATATGTTCTCTTAATTAAGTACATGTAACGTACGTTTGTCTTGTGAGCATGGAAAGAGAGGACCCGGCTTGCCGTTGATGGTGTGAGCATCGGACATGTTGGGTGGCAATCCGAGCGTGTTTCCTTGATTCTCGATTGACTCAACGTCATCATTCCACCACTCTCCCAAGACCAGCTCGGCTTCTCCATGAGGCTGGTTTGGGAATGGATAGGGGACTCCGAGTGGGGGCATGATGACAAGGGCTCCGTGAACGGTGGCTCTGAGCCAGAGAATGTGAGCGTGCCACCACAAGGTTCCTCTCTGACCTGTGATGTTGAAGTCGTAGCTGTAGCTGTTGCCGTTCTGAATAGGGCACTGGGTGATGTATGCCGGCCCATCTGCCCAACCATTCCTCAATTGCTTCACTCCATGCCTGCATATCATATGATCATATTATATATCATGTACATATAAATATATGTATATGTGACAAATTAATTAAGACATGATCATAGTGCATCTTAATTAATTGCATTAATTTAATTACTATGTGTATATATATAAACTTTAATAATTAGCTTGATAGATCATATGCATGTATATATACCAGTGGATGGACATGTTGTAATGTGCGTGGTTGGTGACATTGATGATAACTCTATCGCCTTCTCGGGCATACACTGTAGGTCCCGGGTACCTCCCGTTCACTGTTACAATTGGTTTCGCATGACACAATCTACTCACATTCTTCACCACCACCTGCAGTCATGACCATATATGCAACAAGATTTAATTGTATGTATCATTATTCATGAACACAATATATAATTCAAATTAAAGAACATGATGATGATTATCAAAAGCTTAAAATGATCTAAATTCTTGCTATATCTGTAAATATATATATTGATCTTATAACGTACATCAAACTGGTACTTCTTCACTGCAGCTTCAGCAGAAGGAAGTAGTAGCGAAACAGATATTGCAACAATGGTGAAATAGAACACAATCATGAGAAGATAAGACCCATGGCTATGGGAGGGGAAAGAAGTAGCCATAATTAATTACTACCACTGTTAGCCAGGGTTCTATATATTGCTAATGTACTAGTGATCAATATGTGGCCGGAGGGAGATATATTTATATTGAGAGGTGATTCATCATGCATGATGTATAAATGTTGGCCTTTTTATATATGTCCACAGCAGAGGGTATGTAGTAGGTTGCTGAAGTGACATGAGTTTGTTAGATTACTGCAAGAGCTACCTAGCTGGTGTTGTTGCTGGTCTGTATTTGGAAGCAAGAGGAGATCGATGGAGACTTCTCAAGAGATCAGATCAGAAGATCAAGGGAAGAAAGAAATTAAAGAATTAGATGGAGACTTGTAATGAATTGTTGGGTACGTTATATATCGTGAAGACAAAGTAATATATAGTTCCTTTCAGTATCCAAACTTCCCTCCCGAATTTACTCACAAGAAACCCGGGCCACAGAGGAATGAATGGTTAATTAATCTCAGGTTCCACCAGGTTAATTTTACACATCTTGCATGTTTATATATATATATATATATATATATATATATACACATACACATATGGCTTCTGTTTGATATGTGACCTAATAATTTCGTTTTGCTGGAAAGTACTTTTAAGTACATATATTATAATTAAGATTGCACTTTCTTTCAAACATGGAGTTGCTTTGAGAGCGCGCATAAGGATTGTTTGGTAGCTGAGATATGTCTCTCTATATATATATGCTCTTTATATCCATCTACTTTTGTATAATTTAACATGCATATTGATGATTCTGCATCTTCTCTATGAAAAACTAGTGATTGATTTTAAGGGAAGCTATCAAGTGGCTTAATTAATGGATAGCTTTATATATCTTCATTACTAAGGAATCCAATAGTAATTACTGGTATTTATTTTCTCCATCCCAACTGATCAATAGTAAATTAATGTTGTGTGTAACTTAATCTAGCTTTAAAATCAAGGATTTATGTTTGTCTTGGTTTAAAATTAATTTTATAAATTAAAACTACAACAGCTTTGATAATGTACACTAGAATCAAATTCATTCTTAACTCAGCAACTGTATGATCTCTCTCTTTTTTTTTTCTTTTTTGAAAAGGTGAATAAACCACGTTTAATTTATGAGTTTAATAGAATGTTACATGGGATCCATTATTACATGATCATTGCAACTAAAATTAGTACAAGGGTGCTTCTTCCCGCGGCTATTGCTAGGCACTCAATTTCCTACGTTTCCACACCAAACATCACATATTTCTCTCCATTTAAATATTCCATATGATCGTCATTATTGTAAGCTCTCAACCTCTCTTCAAAGTCTTGTGTACTTTGTTTGTGAGGGATTTTAGGCCTAGTGAGATGGGGGGAGGAGTCCATTCCATACATGTATTAGAATATATTACTGCATATTGGAGTATGTTGGATGTAAACTCTTAACGGGTCGGGTTTAGATTGTACCCGAATCCAATAGGAGTAGTATATATGTGTCTGTATAATTTTAGGGCTGGTTTTCTGACAAATAAGCGAAACGAACAACGCTTGGTGAGTTGATTGGCTTGGCCTTTATTTTCAATATTTGCTCTGTCCACTAACGTTCACTATCTTCTTACATGGTATCAGAGCTACGGTTCATACAAGAGGGCTCACCGACGAGCTCCGACGAACGATGACGAGACGGTGGTTTTGTGGCTGTTTTGCGGCTGCTCGTTAAAGAGGTTTTCAGGGAGCCGTCACCGGTTTTGCTCGACTGGAGAAAGCTAGCTGCGAGCGTATGACTTTGCTTGTCAATTGCGGAAGGCAGTGACAACTAAGACGTCTGATTTCTCTATTTTCTTGCTGATTTCTCTGTTTTTGTTGGGCAAGCCTCTGATTTCCTCAAGAGCTCTCTGATTTGCTTGTCAATTGCGGAAGGCAGTGACAACTAGGGCACCTCATCATCATGGCAAGTAAGGCATTGAATCTTCCTCTCCTTATTATCTGCATCTCTCAGACAGTCCTTGAGCCACCATCACATCTTGTATTTTGAATGGAGAGAATTACGATATGTGGGAGAAGGCTGTTAGAAATGCCTTGAGGGCTAAGAATATTTTGGGCTTCATCAATGGAACCATTCCGAAACCTGAAATCGAAATTGGTGAAGAGCCTATTCTGGAAGTTATAGCTTGGGAGACCACCAATTCTATGTTGATCTCTTGGATCTTCAATGTAATTGCACCATCATTGCATCCAAGTGTGAGCTATGTTGAAAATGTCAAAGATATGTGGGATGAACTCAAGGAGCGCTTCTCAATTGGAAATGCACCTCGCATCCACCAACTGAAAAACGAAATCTCATCTCTTAAACAAGGAGGCATGAATATCATAACTTACTACACAAAATTGAAGGGGATGTGGGATGAGTTGGCCAGCTACAGTAAAGTTCCTAGCTGTACCTGTGGAGCTGCAAAGGAATTCATTCGTGAGAAAGAGGAAGAGAAAGTCCACCAGTTTCTTATGGGGCTGGACAATCATGTTTTTGGGGCTCTTCGGTCCCAAATACTTGGCATGGATCCATTACCATCTTTGGGGCGAATTTATTCTATGACGATGCAGGAGGAGCGCCACAGAGCAATGGCACGAGAAGCTGAACCAAGGCGAGATGCATCTGCCTTTGCGATTCAATCAGTTGGTCGAGGCGAAAGAGAAAGACCCAGCTGCAAGCATTGTGGGAAGCAAGGCCATGATCACACCACTTCTACGAATTGGTGGGATATCGTCCAAATTGGGGCACTCGAGGGCACAGTGCCAGAGGCCGGGGAAAGGGCGGAAAGGCACGAGGCCAAGGTGTTGGGCGAGGACAATTTGTTCCAAATCAACAACATATGGCAGCCCAATCTGGTTAGCACTTTGGTGTGGCTCATGTGGCACATGCACATGGGGGAGATGTGGCTGGTACCTCAACGCTAGCAAATCAAGCTACACCAAATATTCCAGGCTTCACATTGGATCAAATGCAGAAGTTACTCAGTCTAATTGATTCCCCAAGGCCAAGTGTCGAGCACTTGTCAGGTACAAAGTTGTGGATATTAGACACAGTTGCTTCCTGCCACATGACAGGAAACTTATCTCTTCTCTCCAATGTTCGTGAGGCAGCCCCAGTTTCGATCAATCTCCCAGATGGAGTTCAGACTCTTGCTACCAAGCATGGAGAACTTCTTTTGGGCCCAGGACTATTTTTACATGATATTCTATATGTTCCAAAACTCAGTTACAACTTAATTTCTATTGGCCAATCAGTACGTGATTCAAATTGCATAGTAATATTCACTAGTCGATTTTGTGTGATACAGGACCACACCTTGAGGACGCTGATTGGACTGGGTAGTCTATAGAATGGGGTTTACTTCTACATTCCGGTGTAACGCATAAGTGGCAATGAAAGTTGAGTGATGCTTGGCGTCATCTCTGGCATCAACGCATGGGATATCCTTCTGATCAAAGTCTTTCCTTAATTGCCAAGCATGTTGGGCATAAGAGTTTTGAGTTCAACAATGATGATGTGTGTGATTCTTGCTTTCGAGCAAAACAAACTCGTATTTCTTTTCCATTGAATACTAAGAAATCTGCTGAATGTTTTGATCTTATTCCTTTGTGACATTTGGGGGCCATATAGAGTTGCTTCACATTCTGGTGCTCATTATTTCTTGTCCATTGTTGATGACCATAGTAGAGCTGTGTGGACTTATTTGATGAAGGATAAAAAGGAAATGGTGCAAACCTTGATTAATTTTTGTGAAATGGTCAAGACTCAGTTTGGAAAATCAGTTAAATGTGTTCGCAATGATAATGGACAAGAGTTCATCTCATTCTCTTTACGTTCTTACTATGCTCAGCATGGAATTTTACAACAAACCAGTTGTGTAGGCACTCCACAGCAAAATGGGAGAGTTGAACGCAAGCATAGACACATCTTAAATGTTGCTCGTGCCCTTCAATTTCAGGCACATCTACCTAGTGAGTTTTGGGGTGAGTGCGTCCTCACAGCCACTTATCTCATTAATCGACTTCCAACATTTCTATTGGACAAAAGATCTCCTTATGAAGTCCTTTTTGGTCATCAACCAGATTTCCAACACTTAAGAGTGTTTGGCTGTTTGTGTTATGCTCACAACCTCTTGAGAGACAAAGACAAGTTTGCAGAACGTGGTCGCAAATGCGTGTTTGTGGAATACCCATTCGGCAAGAAAGGATTGAAATTATATGACTTGGATAAACACGAATTTTTCGTCTCTCGCGATGTGGTTTTTCATGAACACAATTTCCCTTTCCAAACTACATATCAACCATCCTACTCTTAGGTTTCTACAGACCAGGATCTGCAGGCCAGAATTCCTGCAGACCAAAATTTGCAGGCCCGTATTCCCCGCGACACCAAAATCAGACGCCAAAGATTCCTGCAGACTCAAATTCTCGCACTGAATTCCTGATGCTAACTGGCCTGAGAACGCGGAGGCTTCTGCAGCAAGGGGGAGTAGTGAAGATGCAAATTGCTCAGGTTCCAGCATCAATCCGGTTCCCAATCCTGCAAATTTCTTAGCTCCCACGGCAACAACAAGTGAAAATGCAGATCATTCATCTAATGCTCGCACAGGCTCCAGCAACAACCCAGTTTCCACAGATCACTCAGCTCCCAATGTGGTAATGCCCACGACGGCAGCAACTGAAGAACGTCTTGGACGTGGTCATCGATTCAAACAAGCCCCAACCCACTTGCGTGATTATTTTTGTCACTCAACTAGAACTGTTAACCCCACTGCAGCACATCCATTTCCAAAGGGCTCCTCAGGTAGCACTCCTTATCCCATTGTCAACTATATTACTTGTGCTAATTTTTCAGTTGGGTATAGAAACTTCCTAGCTGCAGTCACCAAAGATGTGGAACCTCAAAGTTATGGAGAAGCCGTGAAGGACTCTCGTTGGAGAGAGACCATGTCCAAGGAAATTGCTGCCTTGGAGGCTAATAAGACTTGGACAGTTACAAATCTACCACCGGGCAAGAAGGCTATCACTTGCAAATGGGTGTACAAAATCAAGTATAGGGCTGACGGGACTGTGGAACGCTTCAAGGCACGCTTGGTTGTTCACGGATGTTCCCAAATAGAAGGTATCAACTACCACGAAACCTTTGCGCCGGTTGCCAAAATGGTCAGTGTTCGTTGTTTCCTCGCCTAGGAGTAATGCAAGGATGGGAGTTTCATCAACTAGATGTTAATAACGCCTTTCTACACGGCGACCTTGAAGAAGAGGTGTACATGCAACTTCCTCTTGGCTTCTCCTCCCACAAGCCAAGTCAAGTATGCAAGTTACAAAAGTCTCTATATGGTTTAAAACAGGCCTCGAGGAACTGGTTCGCCAAATTAACATCAGCCCTGCAAGCCTATGGTTTTGTTCAATCTTTAGCCGACTACTCACTCTTCACCTACAGGACTGCAGATTTGTTTTTAGGTGTGCTGGTATATGTTGATGATTTGGTGTTGGCTGGGAACAACTCAGAGGCTTGCACCAAGTTCAAGAATTATCTTGACAGTTGCTTTCAAATCAAGGACTTGGGACCTTTGAAATATTTTCTTGGCATCGAAGTTGCACGAAATGCAAAGGGCCTATTCTTCTGTCAAAGGAAATATGCCTTGGACATCCTTTCCAAATGTGGACTTCTAGGTGCGAAACCAGTAGATTTTCCCATGGAACCAAATCACAAGCTCCCTCTTGCGAATGGTGTTGTTTTTCAGGACCCAAGCCAATACCGCCGTCTTGTGGGTCGGTTAATTTATTTAACCATTACTCGACCGGAACTCTCATACTCTGTCCACACACTCTCTCAATTCATGCAAGAGCCGCGGCAAGAACATTATGATACTGCTGTCCTTGTTTTAAGGTATCTAAAGGGGCATCCCGGACAAGGAATCCTCTTGTCCGCGGTTCCTGACTTCCAATTATATGGGTACTCTGATTCCGATTGGGCACCTTGTCCACTTACTCGACGCTCCATCACCGGTTCCTTTATTATGCTTGGCCATTCTCCAATATCATGGAGGACGAAGAAACAGGGAACCGTATCACGTTCTTCAGCTGAAGCTGAATATCGGGCCATGGCTAGCACCACGAGTGAGTTGTCATGGCTCAAGTCCTTCTTGGCTTCTTTGGGCATTTTCCATTCACAACCTATGCAGTTATATTATGATAGCCAAGTTGCTCTCCACATTGCGGCAAACCCAGTTTTTCATGAAAGAACGAAGCATATCGAGATCGACTGTCATTTTGTTCACGAGCGATTGATGACCGGTGACATTGCTACCTCCTATATTTCCACCAAGCATCAACTAGCTGATATACTCGCCAAAGCTCTTGGGAAACAACAATTTCAGTTCCTCATTTCCAAGTTGGGCATTGTAGATCCATATGCTCCAACTTGAGGGGGAGTATTAGAATATATTACTGCATATTGGAGTATGTTGGATGTAAACTCTTAACGGGTCGGGTTTAGATTGTACCCGAATCCAATAGGAGTAGTATATATGTGTCTGTATAATTTTAGGGCTGGTTTTTACAGCAAATAAACAGAACAGAACAACAGCCGCCAGCTGAGTTCAGTTGGCCTCTATTTTCAACATTTGCTCTGTCCACCAACGTTCACCATCTTCAGTTGGCTATCACTAGGCACTCAATTTCCTACGTTTCCACCCCAAACATCACATATTTCTCTCTATTTAAATATTCCATATGATCGTCATTATTGTAAGCTCTCAACCTCTCTTCAAAGTCTTGTGTGCTTTGTTTGTGAGGGATTTTAGGCCTAGTGAGATGGGGGAGGAGTCCATTCCATACATGCCTGGTAATGTTCCAATATGTTTTCTTAAGAATCGTGAGTTGAGGAAGAGGTGCGAAATGGTCTCTTCAACGAATGCACAAAGGAAGCAATATATTTGGGTTCCCTTCCAATTTCGTTTGTGTAGATTATACAGTGTGAGAATTCAGTCATGCATGCTAGCCATCTAAATAGTTTGATTTTTAAGGGACATTGAACTTTCCAAAAAATTGTTTTCAAGTTGCTCCTAATCCCCCTCCATCCATTCTGAATTGGTACATGGACTTCACCTTGAAAGTTGCTGCCGCGGTTAGTTTCCATTCCATCCTGTCTTCCCCTACCACTGTAGTTCATCTAGTTGTTGCTGCAGTAGGTCATAATCCTAATTTCCACTTGTGACAATGGGCCAGGTTTTAAGATGAAATCCCTCATTGCTACCGGATTGAGGTTGATTTCATTTAGATCAAGGTCCATGTGAGCATGAATCGAGCTTGGTCCTATTCCCTTTTGAAAATGGGCTTCTTTCTTTATAGTTGTTGGGCCAGTTTATTGATGGGCACCCGCACTGTGGAAAACCAAACACCCAAAAAAATATAAACACAACACCTACCCTTTAACCTAGTGGGCACCCAATAGTAGCATGCCGTGCATTAAAAACCATGGCACACTAGAATACACGCTCCTATAGGCATAGCACAAATATTCTTAGTTATTAATAATACATATTAAATCCACTATAATATCTCATACTAAATTATAATAAAAGTTTATATTTTTTTATTAATCAATTGAATTAACATACTGAAAGGTTTATGTAGTTGGATTTGATTTATGAAGCTTTTATATATATATATATATATATATATATATATGTTTATCAGCAGTGATAGAATTAGGCCGGCCAACAAGTGCGGTCGCCTGATTCTATCACCTATACATATTATACTATATATATATATATATATATATATATATATTATAATATATATGAATGATAGAATCAAGCTATATATATAATTTTGATATTCATGAGGGTAAAATTTTATAAAAATTTTATCGGTTTAGAATTTCATTCTTTAAAATGAATTATCATCACCTCTTCAAGTTGTATGAAAATCAACATATTATCTATGTTCTATACGGTTGGATTTAGAAAAGATACCCCCCAAGACCACCGTAAATGAATAGTGATAAGAACCGCTTGACTGTACAATATATATATATATATATATATATATATATATTTTAAATCACTCCGAGTCTTCTCCTCGCTTTCCCTTTGGATTCTTCGATTCTTTGATCCTTCGTTGATAAGCCAGCCTCAATCCCTCCCTTCGATCTCCACCCCCGTTGTTCGCCGGAATCCTAACCCTAATCCCCACCCTTCTTCCACCGATCGCTAATGGGGAACACGGAGAAGCTTATGAACCAAATCATGGAGCTCAAGTTCACCTCCAAGAGCCTGCAGCGCCAGGCGCGCAAATGCGAGAAAGAGGAGAAAGCCGAGAAGCTCAAGATCAAGAAGGCCATCGAGAAGGGAAACACGGATGGCGCCCGTATCTACGCCGAGAACTCCATCCGCAAACGCAGCGAGCAGATGAACTACCTGCGCCTCGCCTCCCGACTTGACGCCGTCGTTGCGCGACTCGATACACAGGCTAAGATGCAGACGATCGGCAAGTCTATGGGCTCCATCGTCAAGGCCCTTGATTCCTCCCTCGCCACCGGCAACCTTCAGAAGATGTCCGAGACCATGGACCAGTTCGAGCGCCAGTTCGTCAACATGGAGGTTCAGGCCGAGTTTATGGAGGGATCCATGGCCGGATCCACCAGTTTGTCAACACCCGAGGGGGAGGTCAACAGCCTCATGCAGCAGGTCGCTGATGACTATGGGCTTGAGGTCTCCGTTGGTCTGCCGCAGGCTGCTGCACATGCTATCCCCGCGCAGGAGAAGAAGAAGGTTGATGAGGATGACCTCTCGCGCCGCCTCGAGGAGCTCAAGTCAGGGCTAGAGCCTTATCGATCGCTTGCTTGCATGGTAAGATCTCTTAAATTTTCTTTTCTTTTCTTCCCTATATCATGAGTGAAAACGATGAAGAAGCGAGCGAAGGAAAGAAAAATTGTTGATTTGTATACGGGATTATGCTGTTCTATATGCCCTCAATGTTTGGACCTTTCATTAAATTACCAAGTGTTGTAATTATCTTGATTTGACAAGCTATTTCCTTTGTATATTCTTTTAATTATGATGTTTGATGATATGATCGGCATGTGTAGTTATTGATACTTCTGAGGATGCTATATATACCTGCATGACTTGTTGATTCAGAGGAGGTTGCTATGTGATTTAGCTTGATGATCTTCTAGTTGATTTTGTTGTCCTCGGGTCTTTCATTTGGTATAATTCAGACATAACTTCTAAAAATTAGTGGAGATGTTTTTTAGGTGAACCTGCTTCTGGTTCCTGAGAGTGGGTCAAAGTAATTCCAGATACCTTCATGGAGGGGGTGCCTAGCTTACTCCAAATTCATTTAGTTGGTCTAATGAAATATTGGTCCTCAATCAAGTTATTAGGTTCTTGAGCTGGGGTTTTGGAGTACCATATTAATGTATTATGCTCCTTTGAGTTCAAGTGGATAATCTGTTCATAAGTATTTGAGTACTAATGCAAATTGGTAATGCATTTTGTTTGTTCCATGTTCAGTTTATGCATACTAATCTGCCCATTATTGTGCATTGTGTGTGTGTGTCTGTGTGTGTGTTCCATGTTCAGCTTATGCATACTAATCTGCTCATTATTGTGCATTGCAGTGTGTGTCTGTACTAATCTGCTCATTATTGTGCACTGTGCGTGCGTGCGTGTTATGGCCAATCTAAATTTACCCATTAGTTTTATGGGGTTTGATTTGCATCCATCATGTTTGAAAGTTTAGATATGTATTTAGTTTTGCTACTTGTGTTCTGTGAAAAAGCTTAAAACATTTAAAAATTGGCATTTAAAAGTGAGCTCTTTGGCTTTATTAAGGTTTGATCTAGTATGTCGTTGTGGTAGAAATTTCATTTTGTGACTACTTGAGGGAAAACCTTGTGAGACGTGTTGTTTTAGATTTCAACATGTGTTTAACAGTCAGTCAATTGATTGCTTAACGAATATGCATTTGACTCTAGATGTGCAGACATGACCAGAAGTTGGAAAGGGCTGTGAAGTATGAAGTGTTGGATGGTTTCTTGTTGCTGTAAACCTCAAGATTGGAAGCTTATAAGCTATTGAATCTGTTGATTTGGTGTTTTGAGTTTTAATTTGGTTATGCAGGATTATGGTAGAAGTTTTTTATTAGAAGAAAAGATGGTGTTATGGTGATTAAATTTCTATATACGGTTTGGAGATTAATAATAATAATAATAAAATTGTTGGATATGAAATTATATAATATTGTGGGTGAACAAATTATACGAAACCTAGTTATTGCTGAAACTGGTACTAGTTAAATTTCTAATGCATGAGCATAAATCACAACGTTGCAATTGATGCAAGTTCTTTAGGGTTTAGATTTAGAGGGAGTCTTGGGTAGGCTTTTCCTTGTTTGTTGTCTGTTAGATTAAGAAATAGAGTGATTGGTTTCTTTTCTTGTATGGAAGAAACAAAAAAGTGCAATATGATCGGACTTAATTGCTGCTCCTTAAGTCTTTCAGGATATAGAAAGCTTTCCATGCATTCTTAACATTTTTGCCAAGTTGTCATGCTGCAAATTATGCAGAGTTATAGAGTTTTAACTTGCTTTCTTTCTTCATTTGCAAAGTGAACTAGTTCTTTGTGAAGGAATAAATTGCATCAATCTTTTATTTATTTATTTGTGTTCCTAAGATCTTGGATGCACCTAAGAATTCTATTTTGTTTGTATTTAATGCAAAGTAAAAACTCATGGATTCAAATTCATTTTATCGTGTTCGTCACCACTTGATGCCTTATCTGAAATAGAAGCTTTTTTTAAGAATTACTTCATGAGAAGAGGAATTAGTGTTCCATAAGCTATCTGATATTTTCAGCCGTTAGCAGATTCCACATTTTTTTTCTTTAGTTTTAGTTTTTAGGTTTTTCTTCTATTTAGTTCTTTGTTGTATTATTATTATTATTTGCCATTATGAGTTTTTAATTCAGATTCGGAGTTAGCCCATTTTGCCATGCCAATAAATTTGATATCAGTTTTCCCCAAACAATTAATCTAGATGCAAGGACTCATTGATGCATGTTATATTTCTTTGCAGGGAATTCTAGTAGTCTTCTCTCTCTTTTCTGCTACCAGGTTTGTTTTTGTATGGAATAGTTAGTGTGGCTTTACACCTGTGTCTAATACTGTGTAGATTATCTCTATTTATGAGATTTTGATTTATTCTTTTAAATTTATTTTAAGATTTTACTTCTATTTATTATGTCAAAACTAATAATTATTTTTCAATTCTATGTCACACGCTTATGATGCTTCTTTGTCAACCATTTAACTATTAGTTTCTCAAAGGGTTTTTACATCTATATGCACTTATATATTCCCAGAATTGTGAACTTACTCTTTTTTTATATATAAAATCAATTAAACTTGCAAATTATAGTGGAAAATAATGATCAAAATGATTCAAAATGTTGTGGTTTATTTGAAGGATAGAATTGAAATATAATAATCAATTTTGCAACCAATTAACATGCGTAAAAGTTCGGAATAAATCTGAAAATCTTGTTGTAGTTTGAATCATAATAAAGTATTTTACCTCTTTTCTTCAAATTTATATTTCATCTTTGATGCAATTTTTCACAATAATCTCAATACATAGTGAACATTATAAATTCAGATCAGTGTAAATTTTATTTATCAATTAGATTATTATTAGTTTGGTTGAAGTAACAATGTGTGACTATACCATTCCCTATCTTACATGGTTGGTCCAGTACCAGAAAGGAAGGATGGGGATGCAAGCCTAATCCAATCCTAGCGGGAGTGTGTAGTTAGGGGCTGGACCATTTGACAATAAATATGCAATTAACTACATAAAAGTGTAGGACTCTAACCCTAACTTGGTCCCTTTCTTCCTGACTAAAAAATTACCATAAATATACCAAGAAGAGAGTAGGGCTCTGACACTAACTTGGACTCTGGCTTCTTCCTGACTAAAAAATTACCATAAATACACAAGTAACTTGTTGGTCTCTTTTTCCTTTTTATTTTTAATTTTTCTCTTTTTTTTTATGAAGGGGATAAACCTTAGTACAAGGCGTGTCAAATGGATGTGCATGAGAGATCAGACTATCACAAGGTTTCACTTTAGGGTACGTCTTTACCGTTTGCGTTGTTGGGCGCACATTATGTGTAGCCCACCAATAGGTTTCACTCGATGCCCCTTCTTTATCGCATGTGGCTACCAATCTCACACCGGGAATGGCCTTCATGGCCTTTGGATTGGGTATATTTTGGGTTCCATGAGAAAGTTTAAAGGTGTGGTTATTAAAGTCAGAGGGATTTGACAAACCCTAAACCCTAAACCTCTATATTTTTTATTCTTGATGAGAGTGGATCAACTTGTGTTGAAATAAATCTGAACTGTTAAAATTTCTATAAAATAAGAACCGTTAAGTGGGAGGACTAAATGGTAATTAAATTGTATGGAAATGGACATGCTAGCTTATTTTTCTATGATCTTCCTATCCGTACGGTTGAAAATCCTTCAAACATGCTTTAGGGGTCGAAATGGAAGACGACCTAAGATGAATAGTGTTTGACCGATCTTTTATATATATATATATATATATATATATATATATATATTTAGCCTCAAGGTCATTTTATTTGTCAAAATGGTTTAGGGTTTCCTAGTCAACTCCTAGGTGCTAACTCGATGTTGAATAGGATTAAAAATAATATTTAACATAAATCAAAATATTAATAAAAAAAATAACATTTTATAATTAATCATTTAGCTCCAGAGACCAACCCAACCTAGTCTTAGAATGGGTTGCCTGGAACTAAATGACCTTTGAAAGGTCATTTAACTCCAAGGAGCCCATCTCTGGAGCTAAACGACATATGAAAGACCATTTAGCTCCAAAGATTGGGTTAGGTTGCTCTCTAGGGTTTAATAGTCTTTGAAAGACCGTTAAGCTCTAGGAAGTTCATTGGGTTAGAACTAAACTATCTTTCAAAGGTCGTTTAGCTCCAAAAAGCCCATCTCTGGAGCTACGGCTTTTGGAGCTAAACGGCCTTTGAGGACCTGAATTGGGTTGGTCTTTAGAGCTAGGCGGTTTTTCCGGAAACCTTTATTTTTAGAGCTAAACAAGATGCTTGATCTTTTCAAAGGTCCTTTAGTTTTAGATAGCTCTAGAAAATTTGGGGGTTATTTGTAAAATATTATTTTTTATTAACATCTCAAAAATCATTTAAATATTATTTTTAACAAATAAAATGGTCCTAGAGCTAAAAAAAAATAATCAATTTTTAAAAAATATATATTTTGACAAAAGGCCCAAAAATACAGCTGGGGGAGAGGATGCACCTCAACATCACCTTGCAGGCTTCTAATTTGCTCATATCTTGATGAAATATTATATTGGGTGCTCTTACCATCTTTGGCTTTCTTTTAGAATTAGTGGAAGGACTTCACAATTTACACCAATGATGCAAAGGTTTATTGATATTTGGGTTACTTGTTAAGATGGAAAATTTTCCTATAGATGACCTAGGATCGAATTCTCACTCTTATAATGTGAGGGTTAGGTGTGGTTTTGTTCCCCTGTGGACTAACCCAAAGTTGAGCAGCCACACCTACAGTCAAGCATAGTGTTGTTCTCATGTGGACTAATCCTGGTTCGATCTGTCACAAACGTCCTTGACTTATCTTTGGGGCTCTTGTTGTCTTTGTCAAAAAAACAAAAACAAAAACAAAAACGAAAACAAAAAATCAAAAAAAAAAAAAAAAAAAAACGTTCAGTTTACAGAATTTATTTTTCCTTGAATCTGTCCCCTAAACTTGAAGAATTTAATGTAGTGTAAAATTTATGTCCTCTGTTATCTATTTTAGTTAATTTAAATTATTTTCACAGCCAAGCAAGCTTGAGTAATCTGAGTTCAAACTCCATTGCTTTGGATTTCAAGAGATGCAGCATTATATTATTAGGAACTGGATTTCTGATGGTTCGTAATCTGATAAACTAAAAAGTTGTATCAAACTCTTCTTTGTATATCAATAAATTATTCATGATTTTAACGAGAATAAAAGTTGTTTTCGTAATTAAATTCTATTAATTCATTATGTCTAAATTTTCTAAACAGAGCTTGCAAGTTTTTTTTTAATAATTAGATAAATCATATTTATTTATAATTTAGATAATTAGGGTGCATTACATAGCTTAAAGCAGGACTCGGGTCCCCTCGTTCAAGGTGCAATCTTCCCCTACCTCCTTGATTACTTTGTGCCGATTCATGCCATGCCCTCGGATGGAGGTGGGTTATCCAACAGAGCTTGCAAGTTATTATTTATCATATAGAGTTTCATCAAGTTTTACTGAGCAAGTCTAAATTAGTTCGGATTAAACTTAAGTTTATTTATCAATTTTGAAATTTTACATCAAACTAAACTCATATGACAAATTGTACATCACAATTAAAGCTAGCGCTTACTCAACTATTTCTTGAAGCTCGATCTCCCCCCTCCCCAGATGAATCATATAGTCAAGAGAAACCATGAACCAAAATAGAAGTAAAAATAATATAGAGTGATAACTTATTTATTTATTCAAAAGTTATTTGAAAATAAAATTGACTATTGCTACACATTACCATTCAAAGCCAAGGTTATGCATTCTTGCAAGATTCTGGCATGTTTCACCAGTGACTTCATAAAAGAGTAGACAAGTCACCAACCAAGTGCTCTATTAGTATTTCAATTCTTGTAAGAATTTCAATAATCAAGAGGTCTTCAATTCGATTCGCGGGTGAGAATATATTTCTAGGAGTGTGAGCAGTGGTTATATGCAGAGGTGCATTCTATCACCCATGTGTATCACGCTGCCTCGCCTCTCATATCCGCCACTCACGCCAAGGTCGGTTTGCCACTCTTACGCCCCCCCCCCCCCCCCCCCCCAAATAAATAAATAAATAAATAAAAACACCTCCGTTGCGGAGGCTTGTGCACGCCCTTGGTATTTTAGTGGTTCGCCGCTCATATCACCCCTCCCCCACATTAAAAAAAAAAAAAAAAAAAAAAAAAAACCCTCCACCACATAGGCTTGTGTACGTCCTTGGTTTTTTAGCTGTTTGCCGCTCTTATTACCCCCAAGAAGACTCATTCGTATAAGAAATGAACAAACCTAGATATTCACAGACAACCTGCATTTAGTCAAAGAGCTAAGCCAGCAGAAGGAGCCCAATTTAGGAGCAACAACAACCATTGAAGAATGTCGAAGAAACATCAAGGAACTCAAGAATTGGGAGTTTGGACATATACCAAGAGAGTATAATGTATGTTGACCCCGATAGACCAGCGAGGATAGCAAAAATAAAAAGAAGACTACTCAATTATAGGAATTTAAAAGAAGTTACTGGTCTGGCTGCAGGAAGAGATTCAAAATCTTGCAGAGTTTTGTAACTAAATAAAAACTTAATACTCTCTATTACCAAAAAAATCTCTTTCTGAAAGTTTCTATCAGGTGAAATTGAGTGAAAGGCCAAATCTATGGGCAATCAAAATATAGGTTCAATGGCAGCTGATCAAACAAATATGATTGATTGCTCAACCCAGTGTGTTGGATTGGTGCAACAACCACCTCAATGTGAGAGGCCGACAACATTGCAGAGTGGAGGCAAATCATTTTAAAAGTGCCATTTTATTAATTCAAAAGCTACTTCTTAAGGTAGACCATTATTAAAGTATGTCTAAAGATATATTGAGTCTAGCTATCTTTAGATTGAGAATAAGAGTAGTGGTATAAGTTTTTTAATCTGATAGTAAGATACCAACTCACAAAAAAATTAAGGGTTCAAATCACGTTAATAGCATGTTTCTCGTGGCTTGTTCCATATTTATCAATCAAAAAAAAAAATTATAAGATGCAGAAACTGGTTTCAAAGTGATGTTCGTTGATTCAAAGTGGTTTTCAAGATGTATATATTTAAGTATGTCTTGCCAAAGACCTCTTGTTCGAGTGACATAGATCCCTTGTGTAAGGAGTTTGACACCAAAAAGACCTAATCCCCGTTGCGCAAGATGAGGGTGCAGGGTGTGGGGTGCCCCACATACACATGTGAGTCTTCTCCGTTTGGGCTCAAGTTTAGTCTTGGGCGGTAAAATAAGTGCATGCTGTGTGAAACCTTTGGACGGTAAAATAAGCTGCGTTATATGAAATCCTTGGTGGTTCAGGCTATTGCGCACTCCATATTTGACTGATCTTTCGAGGGGTGCTTGTTGCTCATGTCAAAAAAAAGAAAGAGTATGTCTTGATGATTTATATATATATATATATATAGTGGAGATTTCTTCACAGTCTTTTGATACATATATTCGAACAAATTAACTTCTTCATTTCATTATTCTCAATAGACCAATAAAATAAATAAATATTTAAATGATAGGATCATAATTAAACAAGAAATATATGTATATATAAAGAGTTAATAATGCCTTATTTTTCTCTGGTTCATGTGAGAGGAATTTAGGGTGCTTAAATACCAGAGCAGCTTTGTACAATGGTTGTGCCTTTAAAGCCAAACAATACAGCTCAGGAGGAACCCCCCTTTGCCCTCTCCTCCCTCTCATTCATCCATGAAGTCCTTTTCCATGTTTGACAAACACTGTGGGCCTTCATACCTCATGGAGCTTTCTTTCATTAACAACCAAAACATAGCTGGAATGTAACAATTGTCACTCATTCATGTTGTGTCGTCTCACTTCCATTGGCTCTCGCTTTCGCTCTCTCTGAATTCGTTCTAGTAAACTATAATAGTTTCATATCGGTTAAATATAAGTAGTACTGGGATGGTTAATCTCCTGAAAAATCCTTATAATAAAAGAAAAAGTTTTCATTATCATCTAAGCTCCACATGGCTTTTGTATAATAATTAAAGAGACATCTCAACCATCCTTCCAATTGCTTCTTGTCAAATACCAACTCCAACAAACATCACTGCCAAGATAGCAACCCTAGCAAGGGGTGGTGAACACTATATATATATGGTGATGCTTTTTTCTTCCCAAATATTTTTCTATCATATAGTACTGAATGAAAAGATTGAGAAGATGGCAACATGATAAGCATATATTGTGGTGGACCCCCAAACTATAATCTTTGATGCAAATGTGAACTTCTAGTAGCTAGGATTTACTATAGTGATTTCAGACTTCCTAGTTTTAGACTTTTAGTCCATGCAAATGTAAATAAGTTATTTACAATAATTTATTTGTGTTAGATGTAAATCAAACATATATTATTTTAACTTGATTCAATCAAATAATAATAATAATAAGCTTTCTTTTATTATGTACAAGTTTCATAAACAAAACTAGTTAGATAAATATGAGAAGATTGTTTCTATTCTTAATGATCTTTTTACATATTCAAAGTCGAATTAACTGATTTTGACTATTGGGATGATACTCACATTTATATATTCAAATCCGAATTCACTAAATTAACCGATATCAATAGTGATTTGAATAGCGTTTGAGGTGCTAGGGCATATGGTTGACAATAATTTATTTGTGTTAGATGCAAATCAAATATATATTATTTTAGCTTGATTCAATATTAAAAAAAAAACATTAAGCTTTCTTTTATTATGTACAAATTTTATAGATAAATATGAGAAGATTGTATCTTTTCTTAATGATCTCTTTAAATATTAAAAGTCGAATTAACTGATTTCGACAATTGAGATAAGACTCATACTTATATATTCAAATCCACATTCACTAAATTAACCGATATCAACAGTGTGGTTGAGAATTTTTTAGTTATTAAAATTTCTTTCTTTTTAAAAGATATATTATAGAAACTTCGTAAAGGTATGATTGACCTTTGTAAAGTAGGACAACAAGAAAGAGTATAAAGAGATCAAGTAAGTTCTTAAAAGTATAGTTATGAAATGTTGATGATCCATTCATGGTTGGTTAAGTTAAGTGACATGAACTTATATTAAAACCAAGTCCTTGCTTGCACACCATGAATAACATATATTGTCTTTATAAGATTAAATAAATAATCTCCAAACTTTGTGGTTGGGGGTATATTCAATTAAAATAATATCTTCCTAAATTAGTGTATGCCAGCTCTACTTGCAAACTTATAATGCACAAGTGGTCCTATTATATATTAAAATGTTTTACCACAATTAAATATCATTGCATGAGTACATATATATGCAAAACAAATTATGTGAATAATATTTATAGGCACACTTCATTCAATAGTGTGTTTGTGTGTGTGTGTGTGTGTGTGTGTGTAGTGTAGATAATGCAACTAAGAATCCTTAGATAATTAAGAAGAACATGGCAACATGGCAATGATAATAAATTAGTTTGTCCATCAAAGCACAGGCATCCATGCATGCATACATGTTGTATAGAGATTTATTTATTAATTAGACTTGGACAAATGGAATAGTGTGTGCTGTCTAGGATAATTACCTGCTGCCAATTGTTATATATTTACATACATATATAAGTTAATGTTACAAAAAGCCTACTAAAAAATTGGAGAACTTCTTTAGACAGTACCAATGTCCCATTTAATTTTCATCCTTTGGACACTTACTTTCAAAAACTATCTTGTATTTTATAAAAATTCTCATCTTGTATTTAGCATGCCATTAAAAGTACTATAAATTTCAAAGAGGAACAAGAGGAACCTTTAGGAAATTTACCAAAATAACCCCTAGTCCATTTATTTGTATTATTTTTGGCATGGCCCGTATTTAATCGAAAATAGCGCCATTTGATCAGTCGTGATCCACCTCTTGGTAGGATTAAGCGGCATTTGAAAGGCTAATTAGCTCAGGAGAGGGTGGATTTAGGTTTAATCGGCATTTGAAATCTTAGATTTATCATACTCCATGGAAAAGGAAGCTACATATATGGAGCTAATGGCGTTGAAAGGCCGTTAAACGAGATCCTAGCCGTAGAGGCATGTTAGTAGCCCTGACGTTAATGGGTGTAAGGCGTCATCTTTGGGTGTTGGCATTTGAAAGCCCGATTATTTTATAAGAAATTTTTATATTATTTTTTCTTTATTCGGATCGGTAATTTGGTTCGCGATTGGGCAGTTCATGTCATTTTGACAAATGACGCAACCACAGGGTCGAAAAAAAGCCATAAAATAAATGAATCAAGGCTCAAATACAGCAAATTGCTTGCAAGTCATTTTCCTAAGGGAGTTTAAGAAGAGATATGATCGTAACCTTCATTAAATGGAGGTTTACTTAGGATTTCACTGATATAGTACTTAGGAAGTATCATTTTGATATATATATATATATATATATGTATATATATATATATATATAGAGAGAGAGAGAGAGAGAGAGAGAGCACTTTTATCTTCAAAATTTATTTTATAGATATTTATGGAGAATATATTTGTCTTGGGAATGTACTTCTTAAGACTAGAGAGGAGATTAAATAATTCTAAATTTGAATCTTTAAAATAATCAAATTACCCAACCTAATAATTTATAACAAAATAAAGTTTTTATAGGAAATAGAATTTGTTCTATATAAGATATTATAAAGCAAAAGACAAGTTATATTTAAGATAAAAGTATTACATGTAATACTTCTAGAATCTTAGTTTCATAACTTCGGTCTATACAAATATTATCAAAAGAATTGATTCGATATAGTTGAGACAATTTCTTTTATGACTCATAATGTTAGGCCCAATTTGTTTTTATAGGTCTAACCCTAATCAAGTATATAGGACCAACACACTTGGCATTGCAAGTTATCTTTTACATCAAACTAGTTATTGTGTTGTCAAGGCAAGTTGATAGTCACATCTTTTATTGTTTTAGTGGTGCAGGTCATCATCAATGAAATGGGTCCAAAATTTGTTTATAATTATTGAATGACTAAAAACAAGCCTCCTGCCAAACTTTCCAACTATTTTTTGCCAATATATAAATATAATCACCATTGATTATCATTAGTTGTTTCACTATAAATAAGTAGGTGTTACATCAATATAGATTATATGAAATTCATGTTTTAAGCAATTCAGTGGTTAAAACTTTATTTAATTAAGAAGATATATTGCAGTATTACTTTTACGTAAACAAGAACAAGGTTGAGTTAAACCAGATAAAAATATATATTTAATAATATAAATATCAAAGTTTAACACTTTCATATACAAGGTATCCACCATTAAATTTCCACTTTCAATATGTTACTTGCTTCATATTAAGCAACAAAAAGTTAGGTGAAAATGGATAGAAGCCAAAATATTTTTCTTATTTGTATTTTAAATTTCAATGATTTTAAAGTATAATCGATGATGATGTACCCTTACAAAACACAAATGAAATATTTAAAAAGGGAAATAATAAAAAATCATTCAAAGCCCTTAATTATAATTTATTTCTGCATAAAACATCCGATAGTGAATTAATTATACTCCCAGAATTATGTGACACTTGGACAAATATCAAAGTCAATCAATTAATTGAAAGGTTTTCCTAGAGTTCACGTGATTTTTTTTAAATGGATAAATTACATTCGTTTATTTAATTTAGAAGATCATTAGATCCTCGTGGTTGAGGTTTACACTAGTGTGTTTTTTTTTTCCCTTGACAATGTTTCAATCCCAAGCCACTGTGCTGCATATATATACTATGATTGCATGTTCATACGCATTGTTGGCCCAGTGTGTGGTGAAGTCGATGAAGTCATCCTCACTCATGATGGCCTCCATTCCCTTAGTCGTGAAGGTGAGACTCCCCTTTGTAAGGATTGGGCGAAGAGACCTAAGCAATAGAAAGAGCTGAAGAAGAAAAGAAGCACACACACACACTGAAAACAATCGGGATTTACTTGGTTCGGTCCGGCGGTGACCCTCACGTCCACGGCCCTTGATAGAGTTCTTTATTTAACAGCACTAAAGGTAGGGTTTTCTGAATACAGGGGATATTTATAGAATTAGGAAAACCCAGGACATAAAATCCCACATGGGCACAGGCTTTAAAATAAAAATTCTAACTGAAATTTTGAGGCGCCCCTTGGCGCCGGAGCCGTCCGAGGCTCTCACACCCTCGGACTCCCATAGCTGGCGTAGTCCAAAGATGCGTCAAGGCATCCATCCAGGACTCCACATACTTTCGGCCTGTGTGATGTTTTCCGTTAGCACCAACTTTTGCTTTTGTTAGAGACAGGAGTTGCATCAAAACAAGATAACACTATAAAGTTAATCCCTCATTCGGATTACTCCGGTGAAAACACATTGTTTTTCTCGAAAGCATCTTTGGTTGCTTCGAGTCAAAGTGCTCCAAGTGATGCGTCATCAACTGCGAAATTCCACAAGTTGGTCTCCTTTTTGGAGTTTTTACCTATGTAGTTGCTCGCTAGAGATCCGGGTATAAATGGGAGATATAATCCAATCCAAACCTTGGGCCGGTAGTGCTCCCAGTTTTTTCCTAGTCTTGGACGTGCGACAAATAGATGTTGAGTAGTTTCTTACGCTACATTACACAGGTAGTATGTTATTCTTGTACCCATTCTTTAGGTATCTTTTTTGCTAAGTTAAGCAGAGTGTGAGTATTTTTGTTATCTCAAGCCAACTAGGCAAAGCGTTTTAACCTTTTGGGATATAGCGGTAGCCTCAAAACCCAGCGGAGTGAGCATCAGTTCCTCGGAGTCTATAATGAGGTCATGCGGGATTTGATAGTGTATCTTCCTCCACGGCCCTAGGGTCCATTGTCGCGTTCATTCTCCTCATCTACATAGGATGTAATCGTTTTATCATTGAAATTCACCGAGGATCTCTTGGTAGCTCTCTCCTTAGATGGCGGTCCTTTTAAGGATCGGTGCACCTCTAAGAATATGAATTATACGGCCTTTTGTAGGGAGATATGCAGCTATTTGATCATGTATGCGTGAGTGTGAGGAGGTGAAGAGTGAAGAAGGTGCCGTCCATCGGAAATTTTAGTCGCGACGACTTAAGCTTTGAAGTTTTATCAATTTGTTGGGTAAGTCACTAGTCACTTACTCCTCCCATATGTTTTAAGCCTCACATGGTTAACTCTTATGAGTTGTCTATCAGGTGTCTCACTCCTTTAGCCGCTACTACTCCCAACAAACACCATATTATTTTCTTATCTTCCATGATAAGCCCAGTTAAAACATATTCTATTCCCAACTTAATTCTCAGCTAATAAGAATTTCCAAAATTAATAATAGCAAAATAAATTTCATGTTTTTCTTAAAATTGTTGTTAATTTATATTAACAAATAAAAAACACTATAAAATTTTAATTTAAAATATATTAAAATATCTCACTCGAGACAATCTTAACAAAAACACTTTTTTAAAATAATAATAATGAGTATGCTATATAGCAGATAGTTCCCAAGTGCCAAATAAAAATTGGTCCTTGGGTAGGGGTGTTTGGGGATCTAAAGTGAATAGGGTTTTGGGTGAGGTGGGGAAAAAGTTAAATAGTGGCATAATAGTGCCAAGGAGTGATAGATATATAATTTGCTCTAATAATAATAATAAATAAATCACATTCATTAGAATTAAAATAAAAATTGATCCATTGAGGACGCATAAATGGACTCTAACTTTAGTTCAATCAGGATCTGGTGTGGATTAAAAACCATCAGGGCTTTGTTGCAGGATGGTAATGGGGCTATCCGTCTACCACATAGCAAGTTAATTAATTAATTATATTGAGTGATATATATATATATATATATACTACTTTCATATTATTACTCCCAAAAATAAAAAAATTAAAACAATTTAAGTGATTTTAAAATAATTTATATTTGCAAGAGTTTAGTAAATAAATAAGAGTTGAGTAAAAACAATTGTATTTTTATATATTGGTAAAAAAAAATAATAGATAATTCGGCTATTAAATGGTGAATAGTCACGTCTTAGAATGGTGGCTTGGGTAGGGGTGTTTGGGGATCTAAAATAAATAGTGTTTTTGAGTGGGGTGGAAAAAAGATAAATAATAATATTTGTAATAGTGTAATAGGCTATTTGATAATTTTAAAACAAACAATTGTATTACTCTGTATATATATATATATATATATATATATATATATATATATATAGAAGTGGAAGTGAAAAGGAATAGTAGAGTTTAGGTTCAGGCCTATATTCTTTCTTGGGATTGGGAGGCTTGGTTTCAGAGTCCAGCCCCACACACCTCCTCTCTTCCCATCCTATGTTACACTATATATACCCCCTCTCTCCTCCCACCTCTCCCTACAGCCCTACATCTATCCCTTCCTTAGGCCATCCTTGGCTTCACTCTCTTCTCCCATCTCTCTCTCTCTTTCTTTCAATGGCCTCCTCTCTCTCATGTCTCATGCTTGTGACTTGATTGAGTGAGCAAAGAAAAGGAAATAGATGGCCCTCCTTATAGTCTTCCACAGCTTTCTTGAGACTGCATCCATCCTTCCTCTTTCTTGGGAGGTAGCTTGCTCTGAATCTGGTGCAGTTCAATGAAGCTGTGGGAAAATATAGGCAGAGACCAAGCAAGATGATCAATGAATTACTTCCATTTTTAGTCTCTTTTCCCACCCTCAAGATCCACATACAACTTCACAGATCTACCTTTTCTTTTCTGTGTGTCTAGATATATATATTGTTTTACATCTTTGTGTATGTATGTATGTATGTATATATGTATGTATGAATGAGTTTAATTTCATGATGAAATATCAAATCAGAACTTGTTTTTCTGACACTAATTTTGCCTCATCACTGCATTCACCACTGAACAGATGATGGGAATTCCCATAAAGGGGAGAGTATCATATTGAGTCTGTCCTCCTTCTTCTCACATCAGTACAAATTGGAAGGTTAGAATACCAAAGATAGTACTTTTAAGCAGACACCACTGTCATGAATTGATGATCTTCTTCCATTTTTCTTTCCCTTTGGATATGAACTATCACTTTGACACAAAAGAATCCTTTCCTTACCTTTTTATTTACAGCAATCATTCTGTGCACATCATCATCATCATCATCATCTTCTTCTTCTTCTTCTTCTTCTTCTTCCTCAGAGAATTATTTGAAGTTGGATCTAGTAGGGCTCTGCAAAAGACATGGGAATGTGTTCCAGGAAACAAAGGGTGTCCATTCTTTTCAGATTTTTTGTAGGGTGCGGTGTGGACCATTTGTGTTGTGAATACTCCAAATGCATAAAACTCAACATCACTCATTCCTGGTTTTATCTTGTGATCAGAATGTCTTGGTCTAGTTTTTAAAAGTACATATATATATATACTCCTTGCTTATATATACATATATCATTCTACAAGAAAGAAAGAAAGGAGATAAGGTAGGATGTTATATTGTAGAATTCACGGTATAATGCTCCACTTTAAATGGACAGTGTCAACTTTATTTTTATTTATTAAAGTTTTGGTGTAAATTCGGCAATATTTGATACTTTGCCATAAAACTACATCCAAAGGAAAACATACTTGTATTTGTATTGAACCCTGTTTGGAGTAAAAACAATGATATGAAGGAAGGCATTGTTGGAGTTTACTGCAGAACTAGGAGACAGCAAACAAGGGAGCTAGCAAGAAGAAGGAAAGTATATCACTTCAGTAATTTCCTCTAACTTCCTGTCAATGTACACAAAGATGGTCCCACGGAACATCAACACTTTTTGCTTATTTATTCAAGAGTAATAAAAGCATTCATTGGTTTTTTTTTCTTGGTCATCTCTTGTAATTCTCAAAGTAAAACAAAATATAACTAATTCTCTTCTTCTCATGTTTCTTAATTAAACTTCCTTTTTGCTGCTCAGATTGTCATTTGTCTAGAGGAAAGCTTCAACTTACTCTCAAAGTTCAGTAAACAACCTAAATGTATTTGATGATGCTTTCTCCCGAATGGGCTTGTGTCATGAGGAATGGAAAAGATTAGGTGGACTCTTTTTTATCTTTTCACTTAGGAATATGGGTATATACGGTCGGACACCCGGTGATGTCCCAAACCCCACCGTCCAAGCTAGATCGGACCGCGGTGACATCACAGGCGTGCTGTGTGTCCAAATGGGCCCAGGATTGGACACATGGTGACATCTGAGTGACTATTAGGCCCGATCCAGGATCCCCACGCCCTCGAACACCCCTTTAGGCGGAAGGTAGTTGCAAAGTTAAAGCATGAGGAAGAGGAATGGCGGAGATGAGGTGCAAAGGAGATGGTGTAATAGGGGAGATCGTCACGACAAGCAAGTACTACGACGCTTAGGAAGTGATGGACGCAGGAGCCTCTAATGTAGGAGGGGCCCAGGCCAAACCACGGGGAGCAAGACCAAGTGAGGCGGGGATAAGAGGAAGAGCAATTGAGAAAGTAAGCAAGCCGTACCGGCTAAAACTTCTCTTTCATATCAGGATTCTCTCCCGTACGGCAGTGCTGATCGTCGAGGTTGAATTGAGGGTATAAGACCCGCTCTGACCCGATCTTTCCTCTCTGCCGCGGGTACTTTCAGGAGGTCCCGAGGCGGCATCACGGTTTTCTCCAACAGTTGTCAATGCTCCTCCCAGCAAAAGCAATCGCAACCCGTTGGCGGGGAATCGAACTCGATCCTAAGGAAGATCCAGTTTCAGCGTGCTTGAATAACATAAACTTCATACACACCAAGTTTAGATTATATATATCATGAGTAGAAAGTCCAATTTAATAAATAAGATCAAATAATTAACTATAATCTCAGAAATTTTATTTCTAAAATAACTATGCCATTTTTTAGTTCAAAAAATGGAAAAAAAACACACAAGAAAACATAGTTTCCAAGCTTCATCCAAGCTTACTCCCTCCCCGGATACTACTGACTAGAATTGGCAAACGGGCTGCGCGGGTTGGTGGACACATATAATATTTATTCACATTTTTTACAGGCATATAAATCTCATTGCCCATATTTGTCCGAGTTTAAAGGGCAGTTACCAGTTTACTATGGATATATCACGGTTTATAGACTCCTTTGATTCCTTTTTTTTTTTTTTTTTTTTTTATTAAAGATGACATGAAAACACCTGAGAGGTAAGACAGAGGCCAGACAGTGTGGCTCCTACATGCTGCCTCTTATCTTGTGATTGTGGAGGATCGATTCTGAGTTTGTCCCAGCCCCTTAAACAAGAGATCCAATACAAATAGATGAAGAGGCCCATTGGTTCCTTTGACTTTTTATTGGCTCAATTTTGTGGGCTCATTCAGAAGGGCTTATCTGAACATTGCAATTTTTAGATGCAATGGTATATGTGTAAAAATTCAATGTAATTTATCTGTTAATGTACCTGTGTACAAAGGGTATGCGATTAAAAAAATAAAACCTAACCCACTATTATTTTATTAAAATTTTAATTTTATTAATATATAAATTAAATTACATTTTTAAAACCCACTGGGACCCACTTATTTTACCCGTAAGAAAATGGGCTGCAAAATTAAATTAAGTAAACCCCTTGTACAAGCATCCTTTGCTAAGTCTACCATATTCCCGGAAATCAAGAAATTTGTATTGAAAAAGAAAAAATAGTAAAAATTTGACCAGTCAACCCATGCTTTTAATCCAGTTTTTATATATATTGTTGATCTTTAAGATCTGCACCTCTTGGAGATTATAGCGTATATGGATCGATGTATAAGAGAAGTTGGTGAGATTACATAACTTTAGTTGATTTTGAGGGATAAATCAAGCTGTGGTGGATGACTTCTCGAATGAAGGCTATCGTGCTTTCACGCTGAGTTAGCATCTTCTCGAAGATCGAACCTTCAAAAATCACACATCGATGGGAGAGAAAGTTACGCACGTGAAAGAAGGGTCAAGTGCTCATGTCTGAGTAAGCGCCGAGCTACTCGAGTCAGTATTTCCGAATGGAGAAAAGAGCGAGGAGGGAGAGTGAAACTAAGTGGGGAGAGAGTAGAGAGGATTACGAGAGTGATCTTATGAATTGAATAGCGGTGGAGTCGTAGATCTTTAGTTCTCAAATTGGCTAAATTACGGTTACCTTTATTTGTGAGCCGAGATCCTCATTATATATGAGTCCTAGAACCGCTTACTGACTAGAAGACAATTAAGCGCCCAAAAGATAGTAGGGCACTAAGCTCAAAGATAGGCTGCCAATTTTAGGACAAGTGGGGCCTTCTCGAAAGCCATTCTCCCTGAGGATTTGGGTGATTTGTTAGCAGTAGTGGAACTACACCATCTTTCATTTTTTAACAAAATTATTAAAGAGTCTTTAACTTTCTATAACTTCAAATTTAAAAATAAACGTAAAAATACTCCAATTTAAAATTAATATCAAGATTTGATGAAAAAAAAGTTTAAAAATCAGATAGTAATCAAACTACTGATTTATTGTGAAAATTTTGTTTTTATAATTAATTGAAAATCATGTACTCATATTAAAAGAAGTGTATAAAAACTTAAAATCTAATAATGAATCATTTTTCATTTTTTAAAAGATTTAAAAAATATATTCCTAAGTTTCACAGGTTCTCTCTATTTGGATTTCTATATTTCAACATCAAAATTGGATTTTTGAAATCCAATATCACAGTTACTTGTGTTACAAGACACAAATTCATACTTTGTTAAGAAAAAAAACTGTTAATTAGAAAGTTTAAGTGGTACTTACAAGGATAAAGAGGCTTCCAAGGAAATCTAAATGATGTACCTGGTCTGGTCATAAACTGTTACAAGACTCAACATTGAAGAATTATTTAATTTAGAAAATCAGAAGATAATCACACAAATTTGCGCATAAATACTGAAAACTAGTGGATTCTAACTTTGTTTGTCCAAACAGATAAGCACCAAGAACATTATCAAATGAAACTACAGTGAGCAATGGCCAGAAGAGCAAAATTTATGCAGCGAAGAGAGGACACATTCATCTCCAAGATATTATCACAGAGGATCGATCTCTTTAAAAGCTACTTCATCCATTTATAGAGTTGCTTGCCTCGTATGAAATACAAAGCTTTCCTTGCCACATTGGCTCGCAGACTTCCGAGGCAGCAAGAAGACGACTATTTATTTCCTGGAAAAATGTTGGAAGCACAAGAGGAAACATCAATCATGCAATGTTGGTTGCCTCATTGATTGGTTTATATGCTACAGAAATAGTTTGTTTCGGATTATGGCAAATTAATAGCGAAGTGTGATGTATTGCTTTATAATTGAATTGTGTGTTCTAGTTTTTACATCAAGTGCCTGGATTTTGCAAGCATCAATATCAAATCCACTAAAGTATTAACTTATTAAACACTAAGTAATTTTCTCAAATGTCATTGGTGTGAAACTTAAAGAATCACTAAGTAAAGTTCTCAAAATGTCACAATTACTTTTTTTTAAAAGATACCAGAAATGTATATGGTTTTGTCATTAGCAGAAATAGCAAGTGTAGGTTAGTACAGTGCTTCGTGTTTGTAAATTATTTTAATACAAGAGTCGATAGACTCGAAATCATAACAAGTGCAGAGATGATGGGTGGATTTTAAAGTCCCTCCACAACATCGAAATCAAATATTTCTTTTTCTAACAGAAGAGGATCCACTTGCAAGTGGGAGGTAAGAAAATATCACCATGCATGGGAAAGAAAACTCAATACGATAAAATCCTCCAATATGTGAGGTCAATTCTAATCTAACATCATAAAAATAAAAATTACTCTCCCGACTCTCTCCTGGATGCGAAGAGAATGCGGATCCCAGATAACAAAGCAATTAAACATGCAGAGAGGACCAGATGAGCTGATGTGAGGAGGGGATATCACAGGCAGACCATTCACCACAGCAAGATCTACAAGGGTAAGAGTGCCATAGGTCCTATTTAGAGGACTCCAATGAACTCAAATGTTTAGCAGATACACTGGCAGTCCATCTCTTTTCAGACTTGATGGCCTACCACTAAAAGAGTTAAGAGTGGCATGGTAGTAGGTAGCTAGGTTAATGCAACTGAGAAAGGATGGGCTGCCATCTAATCCTGCTAGGTAGTCGTTGTTGCCATCTAGCAAGTTATGTCAGTTCCAAATGTTGCCAGCTCTACCAGACTATGGTAGAGAGCCAGCACCTCCACTCGAACTTGATGGCCTACCACTAAAAGAGTTAAAGTAGCACAGTAATGGTAGCTAGGCTAATGCAACCGAGAAGGGATGGGCTGCCATCTAATCTCGCTACGTGGTCACGTTGTTGCCATCTAGCAAGTTATGTGGTTCCAGATGTTGCCAGCTCTGCCCGAACTATGAGTAGGAAACCAGCTCATGGCCCAACTCAGTATCCTAAATCCATTGTACTCAAATCTAGCACAACAATACCAAGCCCAATGTATCCCGATTCATATTATAATGCTGCCTATGTTTCGTTTCCAACCCAACACAAAGTCTGTCCTAGTATCATCAATCTCTTTTCCTGTGCCCATATGTACTTAAAAAATTAATTTGTGATAAATACTTAGGCGGCAATGGTTGAACTATTACCTCATATAAAACATAAACTCTATCCATTTTTATTACAAACATCTTGTTTTAGAATTTTCTTAGGAAATACTTATTTTGACAAAAATGGCAGAGTTACAGAAAGGTTAACACTAGTTTCATAGTAAACTATTAACATCCCTACATTGAATAGACAAAAAGATTGGTGGATTTTGATAACAGGGCTCAATGAACAAAGGTGAAACTATAACTGGGGCTGAAAAATGGAATAGTTTGACCAGTTAGGGGATTATTTACAAAGATCATAATTTCCACAACCCGGAAAAGCTAAGAAGAGCGTCATGCAACATATATAAACATCTTGCATACCGTCTGAATTTGCTACTAACTCAAAGGAACCAAAGTTAAAAGACTTCCAATTAGAGTAACTTCGATAAGAAAGTCATTCCCTTGCATACCTAGCTATAGGAGTTTTAATTAATTGCTTCAACAAGCATATACACTGGCTTTCCATTTATCCTGTAATCGACCTGCAATGAAGTGGAGGCAAAAAGATGTTAGCAAGAGTGTAAGATATCAAAATGTCACAGTTACTACAGACAGAAAAATATATAACAAGTCCCAAAGGATATCCAAGTCAAACAAAAAAATAATCATCACCTATAATGTCTAATTGATAAGAAATGCAAAAGAAATCAATTTGGTTTTATCGAGATAAACTACAAGTCTTGATTTGAACCAATGAGAATCAATTTCAGGTCTAAAACTTTTGATTGGTTTAAACTGATCCAATTCATCAGTTTTGATAAGCAAGTAAATTTCCAGGATAAGAAATTGATTCAAGCAACTTGACTGAAGTAGAATTCAATTTCAAATGAATTTTGCAAATCAAGTCCATCTCTGAATTAATTTTAGTCATGGATCAATTTTAGGGCCCTGGGCACTCAAATTGGCCAAAAGAATAAATTCCAGGTCAAGGAACTGATTTGAGCTGATTCAAATGGGACTAAAATTAATTCAGAACCTGATTGAGCTAGTTGCCTAATTACTGACAATTGCTGACAAAATGCAAATAGTCTATTAAGGATCTTTAAAAGATGACTCTAGCAATCGAATTATTGAACGTTGGAGTAGGAGATCAATTTACTTAACTTGGATTTGGCATTCATAAAAAGTATTTATTCAGTTAGTAGTCAATCTATCCTGTTTTGAGTAGGAAGGAAAGGTATCCCCTACGCTATCACAAAAGAATCCACTGAATCCATATTCCAACACACAAGTGTATAGTTTACTCAAAATAATCATTCCTGAAAGATAATTAGTGATATAGGTAGAAGATAATAAATTATACTGGCAATAGGGAATAAATATTTTCCTTAAAGTTAATTAAGCATCCAAGCGATTAATACACATAAGGAGAGAATTTTAGGAAGGACAAACACTCTAGAAAGCAAAAAGTAAAACATCAAAAGCAAAGAAAAAAAGCAAGAATTGGAGTCTCGTTTTTGATAGAAATATGTAACTATAGGAAGGAAAAATAATTATAAGTTATCTAGGAAAAGTTTTGAAGTGAATACCGAATTGGTTTGCTCATGCATAAGCTCAACTTGATAATCTCCTGACAACATAAAAAAATGGAACAAAGTAACAAGAGGATGAAATGTAAAGCCAGAACATTTTGAATAACAAGTTGCCATAAGTTTCAAGTGATAATGTAGTGATCTTTGTTAGAGAACCAATGTTTCATTACTTGCAATTTCAACATAACGATTAATATAGGTAATACCTTAAACTTAGGCAACCCAATGACGCTATGCACATTCAACAGCCTCAGCTCCAGCACACTCACAAACACTATGTATCAGATTTAGTTTACAATGAAGAAAGGTCTAAAGCATAAAATAAGAGATATGGTTAAGGTTTACAACCATGGTTTTCCCATCTACCATAACCAATTGTATGGTAAAAACAGATATCCAGATTAAAAAACACTAAGAGAAGATGAATTCATAAAATAAGATCTCTAAGTACATGGTAGAGAGAGTGTTCCATGGCTAAAATAACAAAACAGCAAACTAAAGTCATGCAATGAAAGAAGCTATAGGTGGAATAACATGTACCATGCATCCTAATTCTCTGTGGTAGAAAAGTCATCCCACCCAAGCTCTACATGAGAAGGCGATATGATCTCATAGTAAATAGCAGTGATGAAGCTCACTATCTCACTACAACCTTAAGCCCATTGAAAGAACCTTTATCAGCAAATTACTGTCTAAATCATGTATTTTGGGTTTGAAGACAATAAATTATTTTACATTCTTTCAGACAATGGTTTTTAATAAGTAGAACAGAGGGGTTGAAACAACAAAACAGGTGAATGTCAATAAAATAGTTGAAAGCTTAACTCTTAAAACAAGAAGAAAAAAATTGATTGTTGACACTTGGCTTGCAAGAATTGATCAAAGTGTTGCAAAAACTGAATGACTCCAGCACTGCCACCAAAGAGAAGACAAAAAGATGGAGTCTGGCAACTGATACTGAGGAAGTGGCTCAAAATGTATTGCTGGTATCTCTGGCTCTACACCAAATATAGGAATGAAAAACCATAAAATAAAAGGATATAGGCTCATAGAATTTAGTATTTTCCCCTATATACCCCAGAAAAATCTCCTAATTGCATAGATTTCCATTTCAAAATCTATAATTTCCTGTATAGCCCTATGGAAATCAAGAATCAATCATAAGCACCCTTGCATGATTATAAATACCAAAAAGAAATTCTGTTCCTCATGTTTGTGTATATACTATTGAGTCCTAGTATACTTGCAAATTTTTAGTTTTATAGGCATATACAAATAGTACCATTTTTCCAAAAAAAAAAAATCTACAATCTAATATTTACTTGCACTTAAAAGAAGGAAATGTAAACTAGTTTGATATAGTGATGTTGTCTACTGCTAAAAAAGTTAGAGGGTAGACATGGATTTCTTCCCACAATTATATCTATGTAAAGTTAGTCTAAGATTCCATAAAAAACAGATACACAAAGATCAAGAGGTTTCCAACAAGTTTTCTGGCAGTGGCATGAAACCCATTCAAAATCTTGGTATAATTCTTTTGATAAACATGCTGAATTGTCAGAAAAGAACCTTAAATAGCCCTAGTAGTCTTATTTGCAGCACGCAGTGTCCCACCAGTTGCAACCGTCATCAATAATCAACACATTCTAGCCAGGTTGAACAGCATCAACATGCATCTCCAAACAGTCAGTACCGTACTCAAAGGTCATAGGCTTCTGAAATTATTTTTGCACATTACTTTTTATCAAAAGAATAGTTGCATACCAGGTGTCAGCATATACCCCAATCAGAACCAAAATTCAAGGAGCGAGCAATAGGTTAATTCCAACTACCAAGGAACAAAAGACTTGAAGTAAAAGGTAATTT
>CM048825.1:39440359-39634487 GCA_026586065.1 Dioscorea zingiberensis | reverse complement strand
CCTAGGCCCTAGGCCTGGGCCTGGGCCCTGGGCCTGGGCCTGGGCCTGGGCCCTGGGCCTGGGCCTGGGCCTGGGCCCTGGGCCTGGGCCTGGGCCCTGGGCCTGGGCCCTGGGCCCTGGGCCCTGGGCCTGGGCCTGGGCCTGGGCCCTGGGCCCTGGGCCCTGGGCCTGGGCCCTGGGCCTGGGCCCTGGGCCTGGGCCTGGGCCCTGGGCCTGGGCCCTGGGCCCTGGGCCTGGGCCCTGGGCCTGGGCCTGGGCCCTGGGCCTGGGCCCTGGGCCCTGGGCCCTGGCCCTGGGCCTGGGCCCTGGGCCTGGGCCTGGGGCCTGGGCCTGGGCCTGGGCCTGGCCACAGGCCCTGGGCCCTGGGCCTGGGCCCTGGGCCCTGGGCCTGGGCCTGGGCCCTGGGCCCTGGGCCCTGGGCCCTGGGCCTGGGCCCTGGGCCTGGGCCTGGGCCTGGGCCTGGGCCTGGGCCCTGGGCCCTGGGCCCTGGGCCTGGGCCTGGGCCCTGGGCCTGGGCCCTGGGCCTGGGCCTGGGCCACAGGCCTGGGCCTGGGCCCTGGGCCTGGGCCCTGGGCCTGGGCCTGGGCCTGGGCCCTGGGCCTGGGCCTGGGCCTGGGCCCTGGGCCTGGGCCCTGGGCCTGGGCCTGGGCCTGGGCCTGGGCCTGGGCCTGGGCCTGGGCCTGGGCCCTGGGCCTGGGCCTGGGCCTGGGCCCTGGGCCTGGGCCCTGGGCCTGGGCCCTGGGCCCTGGGGCCTGGGCCTGGGCCTGGGCCTGGGCCTGGGCCTGGGCCCTGGGCCTGGGCCCTGGGCCTGGGCCTGGGCCCTGGGCCTGGGCCCTGGGCCTGGGCCTGGGCCTGGGCCCTGGGCCTGGGCCTGGGCCTGGGCCTGGGCCTGGGCCCTGGGCCTGGGCCTGGGCCTGGGCCTGGGCCCTGGGCCCTGGGCCTGGGCCTGGGCCCTGGGCCACAGGCCTGGGCCTGGGCCTGGGCCCTGGGCCTGGGCCTGGGCCTGGGCCTGGGCCTGGGCCTGGGCCCTGGGCCTGGGCCTGGGCCTGGGCCCTGGGCCCTGGGCCCTGGGCCTGGGCCTGGGCCTGGGCCTGGGCCTGGGCCCTGGGCCCTGGGCCTGGGCCCTGGGCCTGGGCCTGGGCCCTGGGCCTGGGCCTGGGCCTGGGCCTGGGCCTGGGCCCTGGGCCCTGGGCCTGGGCCTGGGCCTGGGCCTGGGCCTGGGCCCTGGGCCTGGGCCCTGGGCCCTGGGCCCTGGGCCTGGGCCCTGGGCCTGGGCCCTGGGCCTGGGCCTGGGCCTGGGCCTGGGCCCTGGGCCTGGGCCTGGGCCTGGGCCTGGGCCTGGGCCAGGCCTGGGCCTGGGCCTGGGCCTGGGCCTGGGCCTGGGCCTGGGCCTGGGCCCTGGGCCTGGGCCTGGGCCTGGGCCCTGGGCCCTGGGCCTGGGCCTGGGCCTGGGCCTGGGCCCTGGGCCTGGGCCTGGGCCTGGGCCCTGGGCCTGGGCCTGGGCCCTGGGCCTGGGCCCTGGGCCTGGGCCTGGGCCCTGGGCCTGGGCCTGGGCCTGGGCCCTGGGCCTGGGCCTGGGCCTGGGCCCTGGGCCTGGGCCCTGGGCCTGGGCCTGGGCCCTGGGCCTGGGCCTGGGCCTGGGCCTGGGGCCTGGGCCTGGGCCTGGGCCTGGGCCCTGGGCCCTGGGCCTGGGCCTGGGCCCTGGGCCTGGGCCCTGGGCCTGGGCCTGGGCCTGGGCCTGGGCCCTGGGCCTGGGCCTGGGCCCTGGGCCTGGGCCTGGGCCTGGGCCTGGGCCCTGGGCCCTGGGCCTGGGCCTGGGCCTGGGCCCTGGGCCTGGGCCTGGGCCTGGGCCTGGGCCTGGCCCTGGGCCTGGGCCTGGGCCTGGGCCCTGGGCCTGGGCCCTGGGCCTGGGCCTGGGCCCTGGGCCTGGGCCTGGGCCCTGGGCCCTGGGCCTGGGCCCTGGGCCTGGGCCCTGGGCCCTGGGCCCTGGGCCTGGGCCTGGGCCTGGGCCTGGGCCTGGGCCCTGGGCCTGGGCCTGGGCCCTGGGCCTGGGCCTGGGCCTGGGCCTGGGCCTGGGCCTGGGCCCTGGGCCTGGGCCCTGGGCCCTGGGCCTGGGCCTGGGCCTGGGCCCTGGGCCTAGGCCTGGGCCTGGGCCTGGGCCCTGGGCCTGGGCCTGGGCCCTGGGCCCTGGGCCTGGGCCCTGGGCCTGGGCCTGGGCCTGGGCCCTGGGCCTGGGCCTGGGCCTGGGCCCTGGGCCCTGGGCCCTGGGCCTGGGCCTGGGCCCTGGGCCTGGGCCTGGGCCTGGGCCCTGGGCCTGGGCCTGGGCCTGGGCCTGGGCCTGGGCCTGGGCCTGGGCCCTGGGCCCTGGGCCTGGGCCCTGGGCCCTGGGCCCTGGGCCTGGGCCCTGGGCCTGGGCCTGGGCCTGGGCCTGGGCCTGGGCCTGGGCCTGGGCCCTGGGCCCTGGGCCTGGGCCTGGGCCCTGGGCCTGGGCCTGGGCCTGGGCCTGGGCCTGGGCCCTGGGCCTGGGCCTGGGCCCTGGGCCCTGGGCCTGGGCCCTGGGCCTGGGCCTGGGCCCTGGGCCTGGGCCTGGGCCTGGGCCTGGGCCCTGGGCCTGGGCCTGGGCCTGGGCCCTGGGCCTGGGCCTGGGCCTGGGCCCTGGGCCTGGGCCTGGGCCTGGGCCTGGGCCCTGGGCCCTGGGCCTGGGCCTGGGCCTGGGCCTGGGCCTGGGCCCTGGGCCCTGGGCCTGGGCCTGGGCCCTGGGCCTGGGCCCTGGGCCTGGGCCTGGGCCCTGGGCCTGGGCCCTGGGCCTGGGCCTGGGCCTGGGCCTGGGCCTGGGCCCTGGGCCTGGGCCCTGGGCCTGGGCCTGGGCCCTGGGCCTGGGCCTGGGCCCTGGGCCTGGGCCTGGGCCCTGGGCCTGGGCCTGGGCCCTGGGCCCTGGGCCCTGGGCCTGGGCCTGGGCCCTGGGCCCTGGGCCTGGGCCCTGGGCCCTGGGCCTGGGCCTGGGCCTGGGCCTGGGCCTGGGCCTGGGCCCTGGGCCCTGGGCCTGGGCCTGGGCCTGGGCCTGGGCCTGGGCCTGGGCCCTGGGCCTGGGCCTGGGCCCTGGGCCTGGGCCTGGGCCTGGGCCCTGGGCCTGGGCCTGGGCCCTGGGCCTGGGCCGCCTGGGCCCTGGGCCCTGGGCCTGGGCCTGGGCCCTGGGCCCTGGGCCTGGGCCTGGGCCTGGGCCCTGGGCCTGGGCCTGGGCCACAGGCCTGGGCCTGGGCCTGGGCCTGGGCCCTGGGCCTGGGCCCTGGGCCTGGGGCCTGGGCCTGGGCCTGGGCCTGGGCCTGGGCCCTGGGCCTGGGCCTGGGCCTGGGCCTGGGCCTGGGCCTGGGCCCTGGGCCCTGGGCCTGGGCCCTGGGCCCTGGGCCTGGGCCCTGGGCCTGGGCCTGGGCCCTGGGCCTGGGCCTGGGCCTGGGCCTGGGCCTGGGCCTGGGCCCTGGGCCCTGGGCCTGGGCCCTGGGCCTGGGCCTGGGCCCTGGGCCTGGGCCTGGGCCTGGGCCTGGGCCTGGGCCCTGGGCCTGGGCCCTGGGCCTGGGCCTGGGCCTGGGCCCTGGGCCTGGGGCCTGGGCCTGGGCCCTGGGCCTGGGCCTGGGCCTGGGCCTGGGCCCTGGGCCTGGGCCTGGGCCCTGGGCCTGGGCCTGGGCCCTGGGCCTGGGCCTGGGCCTGGGCCTGGGCCTGGGCCCTGGGCCCTGGGCCTGGGCCTGGGCCCTGGGCCTGGGCCTGGGCCTGGGCCCTGGGCCTGGGCCTGGGCCTGGGCCTGGGCCCTGGGCCTGGGCCTGGGCCTGGGCCTGGGCCTGGGCCCTGGGCCTGGGCCTGGGCCCTGGGCCTGGGCCCTGGGCCTGGGCCTGGGCCTGGGCCTGGGCCCTGGGCCTGGGCCTGGGCCTGGGCCCTGGGCCTGGGCCCTGGGCCTGGGCCTGGGCCTGGGCCCTGGGCCCTGGGCCTGGGCCTGGGCCCTGGGCCTGGGCCTGGGCCTGGGCCTGGGCCTGGGCCCTGGGCCCTGGGCCTGGGCCTGGGCCTGGGCCCTGGGCCTGGGCCTGGGCCCTGGGCCTGGGCCCTGGGCCTGGGCCCTGGGCCTGGGCCTGGGCCCTGGGCCTGGGCCTGGGCCTGGGCCTGGGCCTGGGCCTGGGCCCTGGGCCCTGGGCCTGGGCCTGGGCCTGGGCCCTGGGCCTGGGCCTGGGCCCTGGGCCTGGGCCTGGGCCTGGGCCTGGGCCCTGGGCCCTGGGCCTGGGCCTGGGCCTGGGGCCTGGGCCTGGGCCTGGGCCCTGGGCCTGGGCCTGGGCCTGGGCCTGGGCCTGGGCCCTGGGCCTGGGCCTGGGCCCTGGGCCTGGGCCTGGGCCCTGGGCCTGGGCCTGGGCCTGGGCCCTGGGCCCTGGGCCTGGGCCTGGGCCTGGGCCCTGGGCCTGGGCCCTGGGCCTGGGCCTGGGCCCTGGGCCTGGGCCTGGGCCCTGGGCCTGGGCCTGGGCCCTGGGCCTGGGCCTGGGCCTGGGCCTGGGCCTGGGCCCTGGGCCTGGGCCCTGGGCCCTGGGCCTGGGCCTGGGCCTGGGCCTGGGCCACAGGCCCTGGGCCCTGGGCCCTGGGCCTGGGCCCTGGGCCCTGGGCCTGGGCCTGGGCCCTGGGCCTGGGCCTGGGCCCTGGGCCTGGGCCCTGGGCCTGGGCCCTGGGCCTGGGCCTGGGCCTGGGCCCTGGGCCTGGGCCCTGGGCCTGGGCCTGGGCCTGGGCCCTGGGCCCTGGGCCTGGGCCTGGGCCCTGGGCCTGGGCCCTGGGCCTGGGCCTGGGCCACAGGCCTGGGCCTGGGCCTGGGCCTGGGCCTGGGCCTGGGCCTGGGCCCTGGGCCTGGGCCCTGGGCCCTGGGCCCTGGGCCCTGGGCCTGGGCCTGGGCCTGGGCCTGGGCCTGGGCCTGGGCCCTGGGCCTGGGCCCTGGGCCTGGGCCTGGGCCTGGGCCTGGGCCCTGGGCCTGGGCCTGGGCCTGGGCCTGGGCCTGGGCCTGGGCCTGGGCCCTGGGCCTGGGCCTGGGCCTGGGCCCTGGGCCTGGGCCCTGGGCCCTGGGCCTGGGCCTGGGCCTGGGCCCTGGGCCTGGGCCCTGGGCCTGGGCCTGGGCCTGGGCCTGGGCCCTGGGCCTGGGCCTGGGCCCTGGGCCTGGGCCTGGGCCCTGGGCCTGGGCCTGGGCCCTGGGCCTGGGCCTGGGCCCTGGGCCTGGGCCTGGGCCTGGGCCTGGGCCCTGGGCCTGGGCCCTGGGCCTGGGCCTGGGCCTGGGCCTGGGCCCTGGGCCCTGGGCCTGGGCCTGGGCCCTGGGCCTGGGCCTGGGCCCTGGGCCCTGGGCCCTGGGCCTGGGCCTGGGCCTGGGCCCTGGGCCTGGGCCCTGGGCCTGGGCCCTGGGCCTGGGCCTGGGCCTGGGCCTGGGCCTGGGCCCTGGGCCTGGGCCTGGGCCTGGGCCTGGGCCTGGGCCCTGGGCCTGGGCCTGGGCCTGGGCCCTGGGCCCTGGGCCTGGGCCCTGGGCCTGGGCCTGGGCCTGGGCCTGGGCCCTGGGCCTGGGCCCTGGGCCCTGGGCCTGGGCCTGGGCCTGGGCCTGGGCCTGGGCCTGGGCCCTGGGCCTGGGCCCTGGGCAGGCCTGGGCCTGGGCCTGGGCCTGGGCCCTGGGCCCTGGGCCCTGGGCCTGGGCCTGGGCCTGGGCCCTGGGCCCTGGGCCTGGGCCCTGGGCCCTGGGCCTGGGCCTGGGCCTGGGCCCTGGGCCTGGGCCCTGGGCCCTGGGCCTGGGCCCTGGGCCCTGGGCCTGGGCCCTGGGCCTGGGCCCTGGGCCTGGGCCTGGGCCCTGGGCCTGGGCCTGGGCCCTGGGCCTGGGGCCTGGGCCTGGGCCTGGGCCCTGGGCCTGGGCCCTGGGCCTGGGCCTGGGCCTGGGCCTGGGGCCTGGGCCCTGGGCCTGGGCCTGGGCCTGGGCCCTGGGCCTGGGCCTGGGCCCTGGGCCTGGGCCTGGGCCCTGGGCCTGGGCCTGGGCCTGGGCCCTGGGCCCTGGGCCCTGGGCCCTGGGCCTGGGCCTGGGCCCTGGGCCCTGGGCCTGGGCCTGGGCCCTGGGCCTGGGCCCTGGGCCTGGGCCCTGGGCCTGGGCCCTGGGCCTGGGCCTGGGCCTGGGCCTGGGCCCTGGGCCCTGGGCCCTGGGCCTGGGCCCTGGGCCTGGGCCTGGGCCCTGGGCCTGGGCCTGGGCCCTGGGCCTGGGCCTGGGCCTGGGCCTGGGCCCTGGGCCCTGGGCCTGGGCCTGGGCCTGGGCCCTGGGCCTGGGCCTGGGCCCTGGGCCTGGGCCCTGGGCCCTGGGCCTGGGCCCTGGGCCTGGGCCTGGGCCCTGGGCCCTGGGCCCTGGGCCCTGGGCCTGGGCCTGGGCCTGGGCCCTGGGCCTGGGCCTGGGCCTGGGCCTGGGCCCTGGGCCTGGGCCCTGGGCCCTGGGCCTGGGCCTGGGCCCTGGGCCCTGGGCCTGGGCCTGGGCCTGGGCCTGGGCCACAGGCCTGGGCCTGGGCCTGGGCCCTGGGCCTGGGCCCTGGGCCTGGGCCTGGGCCCTGGGCCCTGGGCCTGGGCCCTGGGCCCTGGGCCTGGGCCTGGGCCCTGGGCCTGGGCCTGGGCCCTGGGCCCTGGGCCTGGGCCTGGGCCTGGGCCCTGGGCCCTGGGCCTGGGCCTGGGCCTGGGCCTGGGCCTGGGCCCTGGGCCTGGGCCCTGGGCCTGGGCCTGGGCCTGGGCCTGGGCCCTGGGCCCTGGGCCCTGGGCCTGGGCCTGGGCCTGGGCCCTGGGCCTGGGCCTGGGCCTGGGCCTGGGCCTGGGCCCTGGGCCTGGGCCTGGGCCTGGGCCCTGGGCCTGGGCCCTGGGCCTGGGCCTGGGCCTGGGCCTGGGCCTGGGGCCTGGGCCTGGGCCCTGGGCCTGGGCCCTGGGCCCTGGGCCTGGGCCTGGGCCTGGGCCCTGGGCCTGGGCCCTGGGCCTGGGCCTGGGCCTGGGCCTGGGCCTGGGCCTGGGCCTGGGCCCTGGGCCTGGGCCTGGGCCTGGGCCCTGGGCCTGGGCCCTGGGCCCTGGGCCCTGGGCCTGGGCCCTGGGCCTGGGCCTGGGCCTGGGCCCTGGGCCTGGGCCTGGGCCCTGGGCCTGGGCCTGGGCCTGGGCCTGGGCCTGGGCCTGGGCCTGGGCCCTGGGGCCCTGGGCCTGGGCCTGGGCCCTGGGCCTGGGCCTGGGCCTGGGCCCTGGGCCTGGGCCTGGGCCTGGGCCCTGGGCCTGGGCCTGGGCCCTGGGCCCTGGGCCCTGGGCCTGGGCCTGGGCCTGGGCCCTGGGCCTGGGCCCTGGGCCCTGGGCCTGGGCCCTGGGCCTGGGCCCTGGGCCTGGGCCTGGGCCTGGGCCTGGGCCCTGGGCCTGGGCCTGGGCCTGGGCCTGGGCCCTGGGCCCTGGGCCTGGGCCTGGGCCTGGGCCCTGGGCCCTGGGCCTGGGCCTGGGCCCTGGGCCTGGGCCTGGGCCTGGGCCCTGGGCCCTGGGCCTGGGCCTGGGCCCTGGGCCTGGGCCTGGGCCTGGGCCTGGGCCCTGGGCCTGGGCCCTGGGCCTGGGCCTGGGGCCTGGGCCCTGGGCCTGGGCCCTGGGCCTGGGCCTGGGCCTGGGCCTGGGCCCTGGGCCTGGGCCTGGGCCTGGGCCCTGGGCCCTGGGCCCTGGGCCTGGGCCTGGGCCCTGGGCCTGGGCCTGGGCCTGGGCCCTGGGCCTGGGCCCTGGGCCTGGGCCCTGGGCCTGGGCCTGGGCCTGGGCCTGGGCCTGGGCCTGGGCCTGGGCCTGGGCCCTGGGCCCTGGGCCTGGGCCCTGGGCCCTGGGCCCTGGGCCTGGGCCTGGGCCCTGGGCCTGGGCCTGGGCCTGGGCCTGGGCCCTGGGCCCTGGGCCTGGGCCCTGGGCCCTGGGCCTGGGCCCTGGGCCCTGGGCCTGGGCCTGGGCCTGGGCCTGGGCCCTGGGCCCTGGGCCTGGGCCTGGGCCTGGGCCTGGGCCCTGGGCCTGGGCCTGGGCCCTGGGCCACAGGCCTGGGCCTGGGCCCTGGGCCTGGGCCTGGGCCTGGGCCTGGGCCTGGGCCCTGGGCCTGGGCCCTGGGCCTGGGCCTGGGCCTGGGCCCTGGGCCTGGGCCTGGGCCTGGGCCTGGGCCCTGGGCCTGGGCCTGGGCCCTGGGCCTGGGCCTGGGCCTGGGCCTGGGGCCTGGGCCTGGGCCCTGGGCCTGGGCCTGGGCCCTGGGCCCTGGGCCTGGGCCCTGGGCCTGGGCCCTGGGCCTGGGCCCTGGGCCTGGGCCCTGGGCCCTGGGCCTGGGCCTGGGCCTGGGCCTGGGCCTGGGCCCTGGGCCCTGGGCCCTGGGCCTGGGCCTGGGCCTGGGCCTGGGCCCTGGGCCTGGGCCCTGGGCCTGGGCCCTGGGCCTGGGCCTGGGCCTGGGCCTGGGCCCTGGGCCTGGGCCCTGGGCCTGGGCCTGGGCCTGGGCCCTGGGCCTGGGCCCTGGGCCTGGGCCTGGGCCCTGGGCCTGGGCCCTGGGCCCTGGGCCTGGGCCTGGGCCTGGGCCTGGGCCCTGGGCCTGGGCCTGGGCCCTGGGCCTGGGCCCTGGGCCTGGGCCTGGGCCCTGGGCCTGGGCCCTGGGCCTGGGCCTGGGCCCTGGGCCTGGGCCTGGGCCTGGGCCTGGGCCCTGGGCCCTGGGCCTGGGCCTGGGCCCTGGGCCCTGGGCCTGGGCCTGGGCCCTGGGCCCTGGGCCCTGGGCCTGGGCCCTGGGCCTGGGCCTGGGCCTGGGCCCTGGGCCTGGGCCTGGGCCCTGGGCCTGGGCCCTGGGCCTGGGCCTGGGCCTGGGCCTGGGCCCTGGGCCTGGGCCCTGGGCCTGGGCCCTGGGCCTGGGCCTGGGCCTGGGCCTGGGCCTGGGCCTGGGCCCTGGGCCTGGGCCTGGGCCCTGGGCCTGGGCCTGGGCCCTGGGCCTGGGCCCTGGGCCTGGGCCTGGGCCTGGGCCCTGGGCCTGGGCCTGGGCCTGGGCCCTGGGCCTGGGCCTGGGCCTGGGCCTGGGCCCTGGGCCCTGGGCCTGGGCCCTGGGCCTGGGCCTGGGCCTGGGCCTGGGCCCTGGGCCTGGGCCCTGGGCCTGGGCCTGGGCCCTGGGCCCTGGGCCTGGGCCTGGGCCCTGGGCCCTGGGCCCTGGGCCTGGGCCTGGGCCTGGGCCCTGGGCCTGGGCCTGGGCCCTGGGCCTGGGCCTGGGCCTGGGCCCTGGGCCTGGGCCCTGGGCCCTGGGCCTGGGCCCTGGGCCTGGGCCCTGGGCCCTGGGCCCTGGGCCTGGGCCCTGGGCCTGGGCCTGGGCCTGGGCCCTGGGCCTGGGCCTGGGCCTGGGCCTGGGCCCTGGGCCTGGGCCTGGGCCTGGGCCCTGGGCCTGGGCCTGGGCCCTGGGCCTGGGCCCTGGGCCCTGGGCCTGGGCCCTGGGCCTGGGCCCTGGGCCCTGGGCCTGGGCCTGGGCCTGGGCCCTGGGCCCTGGGCCCTGGGCCTGGGCCCTGGGCCTGGGCCTGGGCCTGGGCCTGGGCCTGGGCCCTGGGCCTGGGCCTGGGCCCTGGGCCCTGGGCCTGGGCCCTGGGCCTGGGCCCTGGGCCTGGGCCCTGGGCCTGGGCCTGGGCCCTGGGCCTGGGCCTGGGCCCTGGGCCTGGGCCCTGGGCCAGCCCACAGGCCTGGGCCTGGGCCTGGGCCCTGGGCCCTGGGCCTGGGCCCTGGGCCTGGGCCCTGGGCCTGGGCCTGGGCCTGGGCCTGGGCCTGGGCCTGGGCCTGGGCCACAGGCCTGGGCCTGGGCCCTGGGCCCTGGGCCCTGGGCCTGGGCCTGGGCCTGGGCCTGGGCCTGGGCCCTGGGCCTGGGCCTGGGCCTGGGCCTGGGCCTGGGCCCTGGGCCTGGGCCTGGGCCTGGGCCCTGGGCCCTGGGCCTGGGCCTGGGCCTGGGCCCTGGGCCTGGGCCTGGGCCTGGGCCTGGGCCCTGGGCCCTGGGCCACAGGCCCTGGGCCCTGGGCCTGGGCCTGGGCCCTGGGCCTGGGCCTGGGCCTGGGCCTGGGCCCTGGGCCTGGGCCCTGGGCCCTGGGCCTGGGCCCTGGGCCTGGGCCTGGGCCCTGGGCCTGGGCCTGGGCCTGGGCCTGGGCCCTGGGCCTGGGCCTGGCCCTGGGCCTGGGCCTGGGCCTGGGCCCTGGGCCTGGGCCTGGGCCCTGGGCCTGGGCCTGGGCCTGGGCCTGGGCCTGGGCCCTGGGCCTGGGCCCTGGGCCTGGGCCTGGGCCTGGGCCTGGGCCCTGGGCCTGGGCCTGGGCCCTGGGCCTGGGCCTGGGCCTGGGCCCTGGGCCCTGGGCCTGGGCCCTGGGCCTGGGCCTGGGGCCTGGGCCCTGGGCCTGGGCCTGGGCCCTGGGCCTGGGCCTGGGCCTGGGCCCTGGGCCCTGGGCCCTGGGCCTGGGCCTGGGCCTGGGCCTGGGCCCTGGGCCTGGGCCTGGGCCTGGGCCCTGGGCCTGGGCCTGGGCCCTGGGCCTGGGCCCTGGGCCTGGGCCCTGGGCCCTGGGCCTGGGCCTGGGCCTGGGCCCTGGGCCTGGGCCCTGGGCCCTGGGCCTGGGCCTAGGCCTGGGCCTGGGCCTGGGCCTGGGCCTGGGCCTGGGCCCTGGGCCCTGGGCCCTGGGCCTGGGCCTGGGCCCTGGGCCTGGGCCCTGGGCCTGGGCCTGGGCCCTGGGCCTGGGCCTGGGCCTGGGCCCTGGGCCTGGGCCTGGGCCCTGGGCCTGGGCCTGGGCCTGGGCCTGGGCCTGGGGCCTGGGCCCTGGGCCTGGGCCCTGGGCCCTGGGCCTGGGCCTGGGCCTGGGCCTGGGCCTGGGCCTGGGCCTGGGCCCTGGGCCCTGGGCCTGGGCCTGGGCCTGGGCCTGGGCCTGGGCCTGGGCCCTGGGCCTGGGCCCTGGGCCTGGGCCTGGGCCCTGGGCCCTGGGCCTGGGCCTGGGCCCTGGGCCCTGGGCCTGGGCCCTGGGCCTGGGCCTGGGCCTGGGCCTGGGCCTGGGCCCTGGGCCTGGGCCTGGGCCCTGGGCCCTGGGCCTGGGCCTGGGCCCTGGGCCTGGGCCCTGGGCCCTGGGCCTGGGCCCTGGGCCCTGGGCCTGGGCCTGGGCCCTGGGCCTGGGCCCTGGGCCCTGGGCCTGGGCCTGGGCCTGGGCCCTGGGCCCTGGGCCTGGGCCTGGGCCCTGGGCCTGGGCCCTGGGCCTGGGCCTGGGCCCTGGGCCTGGGCCTGGGCCTGGGCCTGGGCCCTGGGCCCTGGGCCCTGGGCCTGGGCCTGGGCCCTGGGCCTGGGCCTGGGCCTGGGCCTGGGCCCTGGGCCTGGGCCTGGGCCCTGGGCCCTGGGCCTGGGCCCTGGGCCTGGGCCCTGGGCCCTGGGCCTGGGCCTGGGCCTGGGCCTGGGCCTGGGCCTGGGCCTGGGCCTGGGCCTGGGCCCTGGGCCCTGGGCCCTGGGCCTGGGCCCTGGGCCTGGGCCCTGGGCCTGGGCCCTGGGCCTGGGCCCTGGGCCTGGGCCTGGGCCCTGGGCCTGGGCCCTGGGCCTGGGCCCTGGGCCTGGGCCCTGGGCCTGGGCCTGGGCCTGGGCCTGGGCCTGGGCCTGGGCCCTGGGCCCTGGGCCTGGGCCCTGGGCCCTGGGCCCTGGGCCTGGGCCTGGGCCCTGGGCCTGGGCCCTGGGCCCTGGGCCTGGGCCCTGGGCCCTGGGCCTGGGCCCTGGGCCCTGGGCCCTGGGCCTGGGCCTGGGCCCTGGGCCTGGGCCTGGGCCTGGGCCTGGGCCCTGGGCCCTGGGCCTGGGCCTGGGCCCTGGGCCTGGGCCTGGGCCCTGGGCCCTGGGCCCTGGGCCTGGGCCTGGGCCCTGGGCCTGGGCCTGGGCCTGGGCCCTGGGCCTGGGCCCTGGGCCCTGGGCCTGGGCCCTGGGCCCTGGGCCTGGGCCTGGGCCACAGGCCCTGGGCCCTGGGCCTGGGCCTGGGCCTGGGCCTGGGCCCTGGGCCTGGGGCCCTGGGCCTGGGCCCTGGGCCTGGGCCTGGGCCCTGGGCCTGGGCCCTGGGCCCTGGGCCTGGGCCTGGGCCTGGGCCCTGGGCCTGGGCCTGGGCCCTGGGCCTGGGCCTGGGCCCTGGGCCTGGGCCTGGGCCTGGGCCCTGGGCCTGGGCCTGGGCCCTGGGCCCTGGGCCTGGGCCCTGGGCCTGGGCCCTGGGCCTGGGCCCTGGGCCTGGGCCCTGGGCCTGGGCCTGGGCCCTGGGCCTGGGCCTGGGCCCTGGGCCTGGGCCTGGGCCCTGGGCCTGGGCCCTGGGCCTGGGCCCTGGGCCTGGGCCTGGGCCTGGGCCCTGGGCCTGGGCCTGGGCCCTGGGCCTGGGCCTGGGCCTGGGCCTGGGCCCTGGGCCCTGGGCCTGGGCCCTGGGCCTGGGCCTGGGCCCTGGGCCTGGGCCCTGGGCCTGGGCCCTGGGCCCTGGGCCTGGGCCTGGGCCCTGGGCCCTGGGCCCTGGGCCCTGGGCCTGGGCCTGGGCCCTGGGCCTGGGCCTGGGCCCTGGGCCCTGGGCCTGGGCCTGGGCCTGGGCCCTGGGCCTGGGCCCTGGGCCTGGGCCCTGGGCCTGGGCCTGGGCCCTGGGCCCTGGGCCTGGGCCTGGGCCCTGGGCCTGGGCCCTGGGCCTGGGCCTGGGCCCTGGGCCTGGGCCTGGGCCCTGGGCCTGGGCCCTGGGCCTGGGCCCTGGGCCTGGGCCTGGGCCTGGGCCTGGGCCTGGGCCCTGGGCCTGGGCCTGGGCCCTGGGCCCTGGGCCTGGGCCTGGGCCCTGGGCCTGGGCCTGGGCCTGGGCCTGGGCCTGGGCCCTGGGCCCTGGGCCTGGGCCTGGGCCCTGGGCCTGGGCCCTGGGCCTGGGCCTGGGCCCTGGGCCCTGGGCCTGGGCCTGGGGCCTGGGCCCTGGGCCTGGGCCTGGGCCCTGGGCCTGGGCCCTGGGCCTGGGCCTGGGCCTGGGCCTGGGCCACAGGCCTGGGCCCTGGGCCCTGGGCCTGGGCCTGGGCCCTGGGCCCTGGGCCTGGGCCTGGGCCCTGGGCCTGGGCCTGGGCCCTGGGCCTGGGCCCTGGGCCTGGGCCTGGGCCTGGGCCCTGGGCCCTGGGCCTGGGCCCTGGGCCTGGGCCCTGGGCCTGGGCCTGGGCCTGGGCCCTGGGCCTGGGCCTGGGCCTGGGCCTGGGCCTGGGCCCTGGGCCTGGGCCCTGGGCCTGGGCCTGGGCCTGGGCCCTGGGCCTGGGCCTGGGCCTGGGCCTGGGCCCTGGGCCTGGGCCTGGGCCCTGGGCCCTGGGCCTGGGCCTGGGCCTGGGCCCTGGGCCTGGGCCTGGGCCTGGGCCCTGGGCCTGGGCCTGGGCCTGGGCCCTGGGCCTGGGCCTGGGCCTGGGCCCTGGGCCTGGGCCCTGGGCCCTGGGCCTGGGCCTGGGCCTGGGCCTGGGCCCTGGGCCCTGGGCCTGGGCCTGGGCCTGGGCCCTGGGCCCTGGGCCTGGGCCTGGGCCTGGGCCCTGGGCCCTGGGCCTGGGCCTGGGCCTGGGCCTGGGCCCTGGGCCTGGGCCCTGGGCCTGGGCCCTGGGCCCTGGGCCTGGGCCCTGGGCCTGGGCCTGGGCCTGGGCCCTGGGCCTGGGCCTGGGCCTGGGCCTGGGCCCTGGGCCTGGGCCTGGGCCTGGGCCCTGGGCCTGGGCCTGGGCCCTGGGCCTGGGCCTGGGCCCTGGGCCTGGGCCTGGGCCCTGGGCCTGGGCCTGGGCCTGGGCCTGGGCCCTGGGCCTGGGCCTGGGCCTGGGCCTGGGCCTGGGCCTGGGCCCTGGGCCTGGGCCTGGGCCCTGGGCCTGGGCCTGGGCCTGGGCCCTGGGCCTGGGCCCTGGGCCCTGGGCCTGGGCCCTGGGCCTGGGCCTGGGCCTGGGCCCTGGGCCTGGGCCTGGGCCCTGGGCCTGGGCCTGGGCCTGGGCCCTGGGCCTGGGCCTGGGCCTGGGCCTGGGCCCTGGGCCTGGGCCCTGGGCCTGGGCCCTGGGCCCTGGGCCTGGGCCCTGGGCCTGGGCCCTGGGCCTGGGCCTGGGCCTGGGCCCTGGGCCTGGGCCTGGGCCTGGGCCTGGGCCTGGGCCTGGGCCTGGGCCCTGGGCCTGGGCCTGGGCCCTGGGCCTGGGCCCTGGGCCTGGGCCCTGGGCCTGGGCCTGGGCCCTGGGCCTGGGCCTGGGCCCTGGGCCTGGGCCCTGGGCCTGGGCCTGGGCCCTGGGCCCTGGGCCTGGGCCTGGGCCCTGGGCCTGGGCCTGGGCCCTGGGCCTGGGCCCTGGGCCTGGGCCTGGGCCTGGGCCTGGGCCTGGGCCTGGGGCCTGGGCCTGGGCCCTGGGCCCTGGGCCCTGGGCCTGGGCCCTGGGCCCTGGGCCCTGGGCCTGGGCCTGGGCCTGGGCCTGGGCCCTGGGCCTGGGCCCTGGGCCCTGGGCCTGGGCCCTGGGCCTGGGCCTGGGCCTGGGCCTGGGCCCTGGGCCCTGGGCCTGGGCCTGGGCCTGGGCCCTGGGCCTGGGCCTGGGCCCTGGGCCTGGGCCTGGGCCCTGGGCCCTGGGCCTGGGCCTGGGCCTGGGCCTGGGCCCTGGGCCTGGGCCTGGGCCTGGGCCCTGGGCCTGGGCCCTGGGCCCTGGGCCTGGGCCTGGGCCTGGGCCTGGGCCCTGGGCCCTGGGCCTGGGCCCTGGGCCTGGGGCCTGGGCCTGGGCCTGGGCCTGGGCCTGGGCCTGGGCCCTGGGCCCTGGGCCTGGGCCCTGGGCCTGGGCCTGGGCCCTGGGCCCTGGGCCTGGGCCTGGGCCTGGGCCCTGGGCCTGGGCCACAGGCCTGGGCCTGGGCCTGGGCCTGGGCCCTGGGCCTGGGCCTGGGCCTGGGCCTGGGCCCTGGGCCTGGGCCCTGGGCCTGGGCCTGGGCCTGGGCCCTGGGCCTGGGCCTGGGCCTGGGCCCTGGGCCTGGGCCTGGGCCTGGGCCCTGGGCCTGGGCCTGGGCCTGGGCCTGGGCCCTGGGCCTGGGCCTGGGCCCTGGGCCTGGGCCACAGGCCCTGGGCCTGGGCCCTGGGCCTGGGCCTGGGCCTGGGCCTGGGCCCTGGGCCTGGGCCCTGGGCCTGGGCCCTGGGCCTGGGCCTGGGCCCTGGGCCTGGGCCTGGGCCTGGGCCTGGGCCCTGGGCCTGGGCCCTGGGCCTGGGCCTGGGCCCTGGGCCCTGGGCCTGGGCCTGGGCCCTGGGCCTGGGCCTGGGCCTGGGCCCTGGGCCTGGGCCTGGGCCTGGGCCCTGGGCCTGGGCCCTGGGCCCTGGGCCCTGGGCCTGGGCCTGGGCCCTGGGCCCTGGGCCTGGGCCTGGGCCTGGGCCCTGGGCCTGGGCCTGGGCCTGGGCCTGGGCCTGGGCCTGGGCCTGGGCCTGGGCCCTGGGCCCTGGGCCTGGGCCTGGGCCTGGGCCCTGGGCCTGGGCCCTGGGCCTGGGCCTGGGCCTGGGCCTGGGCCTGGGCCTGGGCCCTGGGCCTGGGCCCTGGGCCTGGGCCTGGGCCTGGGCCTGGGCCTGGGCCTGGGCCTGGGCCTGGGCCTGGGCCCTGGGCCCTGGGCCTGGGCCTGGGCCTGGGCCTGGGCCCTGGGCCTGGGCCTGGGCCTGGGCCTGGGCCTGGGCCTGGGCCCTGGGCCTGGGCCTGGGCCTGGGCCCTGGGCCTGGGCCTGGGCCTGGGCCCTGGGCCTGGGCCTGGGCCTGGGCCCTGGGCCTGGGCCTGGGCCTGGGCCCTGGGCCTGGGCCCTGGGCCTGGGCCCTGGGCCCTGGGCCTGGGCCTGGGCCTGGGCCTGGGCCCTGGGCCTGGGCCTGGGCCCTGGGCCTGGGCCTGGGCCTGGGCCTGGGCCTGGGCCCTGGGCCTGGGCCCTGGGCCTGGGCCTGGGCCCTGGGCCTGGGGCCTGGGCCTGGGCCTGGGCCCTGGGCCTGGGCCTGGGCCTGGGCCCTGGGCCTGGGCCTGGGCCTGGGCCTGGGCCCTGGGCCTGGGCCTGGGCCCTGGGCCTGGGCCCTGGGCCTGGGCCTGGGCCTGGGCCCTGGGCCTGGGCCTGGGCCTGGGCCTGGGCCCTGGGCCTGGGCCCTGGGCCCTGGGCCTGGGCCTGGGCCTGGGCCTGGGCCCTGGGCCTGGGCCTGGGCCTGGGCCCTGGGCCTGGGCCTGGGCCCTGGGCCTGGGCCCTGGGCCTGGGCCTGGGCCTGGGCCCTGGGCCTGGGCCTGGGCCTGGGCCTGGGCCCTGGGCCCTGGGCCTGGGGCCCTGGGCCTGGGCCTGGGGCCTGGGCCCTGGGCCTGGGCCTGGGCCCTGGGCCTGGGCCCTGGGCCTGGGCCTGGGCCTGGGCCTGGGCCTGGGCCCTGGGCCTGGGCCTGGGCCCTGGGCCTGGGCCTGGGCCCTGGGCCTGGGCCCTGGGCCTGGGCCCTGGGCCCTGGGCCTGGGCCCTGGGCCTGGGCCTGGGCCTGGGCCCTGGGCCTGGGCCCTGGGCCTGGGCCCTGGGCCCTGGGGCCTGGGCCTGGGCCTGGGCCTGGGCCTGGGCCTGGGCCTGGGCCTGGGCCTGGGCCCTGGGCCTGGGCCTGGGCCTGGGCCCTGGGCCTGGGCCTGGGCCTGGGCCCTGGGCCCTGGGCCTGGGCCTGGGCCACAGGCCTGGGCCTGGGCCTGGGCCTGGGCCTGGGCCTGGGCCTGGGCCCTGGGCCCTGGGCCTGGGCCTGGGCCTGGGCCCTGGGCCCTGGGCCTGGGCCTGGGCCTGGGCCCTGGGCCCTGGGCCTGGGCCTGGGCCCTGGGCCTGGGCCTGGGCCTGGGCCCTGGGCCTGGGCCCTGGGCCCTGGGCCTGGGCCCTGGGCCTGGGCCTGGGCCTGGGCCCTGGGCCTGGGCCTGGGCCTGGGCCTGGGCCCTGGGCCTGGGCCTGGGCCTGGGCAGGCCTGGGCCTGGGCCCTGGGCCTGGGCCCTGGGCCCTGGGCCCTGGGCCTGGGCCTGGGGCCCTGGGCCTGGGCCTGGGCCCTGGGCCTGGGCCTGGGCCTGGGCCTGGGCCTGGGCCTGGGCCCTGGGCCCTGGGCCCTGGGCCTGGGCCTGGGCCTGGGCCCTGGGCCTGGGCCTGGGCCTGGGCCTGGGCCCTGGGCCCTGGGCCTGGGCCTGGGCCTGGGCCCTGGGCCTGGGCCCTGGGCCTGGGCCCTGGGCCCTGGGCCTGGGCCTGGGCCTGGGCCCTGGGCCTGGGCCTGGGCCTGGGCCTGGGCCTGGGCCCTGGGCCTGGGCCCTGGGCCTGGGCCTGGGCCTGGGCCTGGGCCTGGGCCTGGGCCCTGGGCCTGGGCCCTGGGCCTGGGCCTGGGCCCTGGGCCTGGGCCCTGGGCCTGGGCCTGGGCCTGGGCCCTGGGCCTGGGCCTGGGCCCTGGGCCCTGGGCCTGGGCCCTGGGCCTGGGCCTGGGCCTGGGCCTGGGCCTGGGGCCTGGGCCTGGGCCTGGGCCTGGGCCTGGGCCCTGGGCCTGGGCCTGGGCCCTGGGCCTGGGCCCTGGGCCTGGGCCTGGGCCTGGGCCCTGGGCCCTGGGCCTGGGCCTGGGCCCTGGGCCTGGGCCTGGGCCTGGGCCTGGGCCTGGGCCTGGGCCACAGGCCTGGGCCTGGGCCTGGGCCCTGGGCCTGGGCCCTGGGCCTGGGCCCTGGGCCCTGGGCCTGGGCCTGGGCCCTGGGCCCTGGGCCCTGGGCCTGGGCCCTGGGCCTGGGCCCTGGGCCCTGGGCCTGGGCCTGGGCCCTGGGCCTGGGCCTGGGCCCTGGGCCTGGGCCTGGGCCTGGGCCCTGGCCCTGGGCCTGGGCCTGGGCCCTGGGCCTGGGCCTGGGCCTGGGCCCTGGGCCTGGGCCTGGGCCCTGGGCCTGGGCCTGGGCCTGGGCCTGGGCCTGGGCCCTGGGCCTGGGCCTGGGCCCTGGGCCTGGGCCTGGGCCTGGGCCCTGGGCCTGGGCCTGGGCCTGGGCCCTGGGCCCTGGGCCCTGGGCCTGGGCCCTGGGCCTGGGCCTGGGCCCTGGGCCTGGGCCCTGGGCCTGGGCCCTGGGCCTGGGCCTGGGCCCTGGGCCCTGGGCCTGGGCCTGGGCCCTGGGCCTGGGCCTGGGGCCTGGGCCTGGGCCTGGGCCTGGGCCCTGGGCCTGGGCCCTGGGCCTGGGCCCTGGGCCCTGGGCCTGGGCCTGGGCCCTGGGCCTGGGCCCTGGGCCTGGGCCTGGGCCTGGGCCTGGGCCCTGGGCCTGGGCCTGGGCCTGGGCCTGGGCCCTGGGCCCTGGGCCCTGGGCCCTGGGCCTGGGCCTGGGCCTGGGCCTGGGCCCTGGGCCTGGGCCTGGGCCCTGGGCCTGGGCCTGGGCCTGGGCCTGGGCCTGGGCCTAGGCCTGGGCCTGGGCCTGGGCCTGGGCCCTGGGCCTGGGCCTGGGCCCTGGGCCTGGGCCTGGGCCTGGGCCTGGGCCTGGGCCCTGGGCCCTGGGCCTGGGCCCTGGGCCTGGGCCTGGGCCCTGGGCCTGGGCCTGGGCCCTGGGCCCTGGGCCTGGGCCTGGGCCCTGGGCCCTGGGCCTGGGCCTGGGCCCTGGGCCTGGGCCTGGGCCTGGGCCCTGGGCCTGGGCCCTGGGCCTGGGCCCTGGGCCTGGGCCTGGGCCCTGGGCCTGGGCCCTGGGCCTGGGCCTGGGCCCTGGGCCTGGGCCCTGGGCCTGGGCCTGGGCCTGGGCCCTGGGCCCTGGGCCTGGGCCCTGGGCCTGGGCCTGGGCCCTGGGCCTGGGCCTGGGCCCTGGGCCCTGGGCCTGGGCCTGGGCCCTGGGCCTGGGCCTGGGCCTGGGCCTGGGGCCTGGGCCTGGGCCTGGGCCTGGGCCCTGGGCCTGGGCCCTGGGCCTGGGCCTGGGCCTGGGCCTGGGCCCTGGGCCTGGGCCCTGGGCCTGGGCCTGGGCCTGGGCCCTGGGCCTGGGCCTGGGCCCTGGGCCTGGGCCCTGGGCCCTGGGCCTGGGCCCTGGGCCCTGGGCCTGGGCCTGGGCCCTGGGCCCTGGGCCCTGGGCCTGGGCCTGGGCCCTGGGCCTGGGCCTGGGCCTGGGCCTGGGCCTGGGCCTGGGCCTGGGCCCTGGGCCCTGGGCCCTGGGCCTGGGCCTGGGCCCTGGGCCTGGGCCCTGGGCCTGGGCCTGGGCCTGGGCCTGGGCCCTGGGCCCTGGGCCTGGGCCTGGGCCTGGGCCTGGGCCTGGGCCTGGGCCCTGGGCCCTGGGCCTGGGCCTGGGCCTGGGCCTGGGCCCTGGGCCCTGGGCCTGGGCCTGGGCCCTGGGCCCTGGGCCTGGGCCTGGGCCCTGGGCCTGGGCCCTGGGCCTGGGCCTGGGCCTGGGCCCTGGCCCTGGGCCTGGGCCTGGGCCTGGGCCTGGGCCTGGGCCTGGGCCCTGGGCCCTGGGCCTGGGCCTGGGCCTGGGCCCTGGGCCTGGGCCTGGGCCTGGGCCCTGGGCCTGGGCCCTGGGCCTGGGCCTGGGCCCTGGGCCTGGGCCCTGGGCCTGGGCCCTGGGCCTGGGCCCTGGGCCTGGGCCCTGGGCCTGGGCCTGGGCCTGGGCCTGGGCCTGGGCCTGGGCCTGGGCCTGGGCCTGGGCCTGGGCCTGGGCCTGGGCCTGGGCCCTGGGCCCTGGGCCCTGGGCCTGGGCCCTGGGCCTGGGGCCTGGGCCTGGGCCCTGGGCCTGGGCCTGGGCCTGGGCCCTGGGCCTGGGCCTGGGCCCTGGGCCTGGGCCTGGGCCTGGGCCTGGGCCCTGGGCCTGGGCCTGGGCCTGGGCCTGGGCCTGGGCCCTGGGCCTGGGCCCTGGGCCTGGGCCTGGGCCCTGGGCCTGGGCCTGGGCCCTGGGCCTGGGCCTGGGCCCTGGGCCTGGGCCTGGGCCTGGGCCCTGGGCCCTGGGCCCTGGGCCTGGGCCTGGGCCTGGGCCTGGGCCTGGGCCTGGGCCTGGGCCTGGGCCTGGGCCTGGGCCCTGGGCCCTGGGCCCTGGGCCTGGGCCTGGGCCCTGGGCCTGGGCCTGGGCCCTGGGCCTGGGCCTGGGCCTGGGCCTGGGCCCTGGGCCCTGGGCCTGGGCCTGGGCCCTGGGCCTGGGCCTGGGCCCTGGGCCTGGGCCTGGGCCTGGGCCTGGGCCTGGGCCTGGGCCTGGGCCTGGGCCTGGGCCCTGGGCCTGGGCCCTGGGCCTGGGCCCTGGGCCTGGGCCTGGGCCTGGGCCTGGGCCTGGGCCTGGGCCTGGGCCCTGGGCCTGGGCCTGGGCCTGGGCCTGGGCCTGGGCCTGGGCCCTGGGCCTGGGCCTGGGCCTGGGCCTGGGCCCTGGGCCTGGGCCTGGGCCCTGGGCCTGGGCCTGGGCCTGGGCCTGGGCCTGGGCCCTGGGCCTGGGCCTGGGCCCTGGGCCTGGGCCTGGGCCCTGGGCCACAGGCCCTGGGCCCTGGGCCTGGGCCCTGGGCCCTGGGCCTGGGCCTGGGCCCTGGGCCCTGGGCCTGGGCCTGGGCCTGGGCCCTGGGCCTGGGCCTGGGCCTGGGCCTGGGCCTGGGCCTGGGCCCTGGGCCTGGGCCTGGGCCCTGGGCCCTGGGCCTGGGCCTGGGCCCTGGGCCCTGGGCCCTGGGCCTGGGCCTGGGCCCTGGGCCTGGGCCTGGGCCCTGGGCCCTGGGCCTGGGCCTGGGCCTGGGCCCTGGGCCCTGGGCCTGGGCCCTGGGCCTGGGCCTGGGCCTGGGCCCTGGGCCTGGGCCTGGGCCTGGGCCCTGGGCCTGGGCCCTGGGCCTGGGCCCTGGGCCTGGGCCCTGGGCCCTGGGCCCTGGGCCTGGGCCCTGGGCCCTGGGCCCTGGGCCTGGGCCCTGGGCCTGGGCCCTGGGCCCTGGGCCTGGGCCTGGGCCTGGGCCCTGGGCCACAGGCCTGGGCCTGGGCCTGGGCCTGGGCCTGGGCCCTGGGCCCTGGGCCTGGGCCTGGGCCCTGGGCCTGGGCCCTGGGCCTGGGCCTGGGCCTGGGCCTGGGCCACAGGCCTGGGCCCTGGGCCTGGGCCTGGGCCTGGGCCTGGGCCCTGGGCCTGGGCCCTGGGCCTGGGCCCTGGGCCTGGGCCTGGGCCTGGGCCTGGGCCTGGGCCCTGGGCCTGGGCCTGGGCCTGGGCCTGGGCCTGGGCCCTGGGCCCTGGGCCTGGGCCCTGGGCCCTGGGCCCTGGGCCTGGGCCTGGGCCTGGGCCTGGGCCTGGGCCTGGGCCCTGGGCCCTGGGCCTGGGCCTGGGCCTGGGCCCTGGGCCCTGGGCCCTGGGCCTGGGCCTGGGCCTGGGCCTGGGCCTGGGCCCTGGGCCTGGGCCTGGGCCTGGGCCCTGGGCCTGGGCCTGGGCCCTGGGCCTGGGCCTGGGCCTGGGCCCTGGGCCTGGGCCCTGGGCCTGGGCCTGGGCCTGGGCCTGGGCCACAGGCCTGGGCCTGGGCCTGGGCCCTGGGCCTGGGCCTGGGCCCTGGGCCTGGGCCTGGGCCCTGGGCCTGGGCCTGGGCCTGGGCCTGGGCCTGGGCCTGGGCCCTGGGCCTGGGCCTGGGCCTGGGCCTGGGCCCTGGGCCTGGGCCCTGGGCCTGGGCCTGGGCCTGGGCCTGGGCCTGGGCCTGGGCCTGGGCCTGGGCCCTGGGCCTGGGCCCTGGGCCTGGGCCTGGGCCCTGGGCCCTGGGCCCTGGGCCTGGGCCTGGGCCCTGGGCCCTGGGCCTGGGCCTGGGCCTGGGCCCTGGGCCTGGGCCCTGGGCCTGGGCCTGGGCCTGGGCCCTGGGCCTGGGCCCTGGGCCCTGGGCCTGGGCCTGGGCCTGGGCCTGGGCCCTGGGCCTGGGCCTGGGCCTGGGCCTGGGCCTGGGCCTGGGCCCTGGGCCTGGGCCCTGGGCCTGGGCCTGGGCCTGGGCCTGGGCCCTGGGCCCTGGGCCCTGGGCCTGGGCCTGGGCCTGGGCCTGGGCCCTGGGCCTGGGCCTGGGCCTGGGCCCTGGGCCCTGGGCCCTGGGCCTGGGCCTGGGCCTGGGCCCTGGGCCTGGGCCCTGGGCCTGGGCCTGGGCCTGGGCAGGCCTGGGCCTGGGCCCTGGGCCTGGGCCTGGGCCCTGGGCCTGGGCCTGGGCCTGGGCCTGGGCCCTGGGCCTGGGCCCTGGGCCCTGGGCCTGGGCCTGGGCCCTGGGCCTGGGCCCTGGGCCTGGGCCTGGGCCCTGGGCCTGGGCCTGGGCCTGGGCCCTGGGCCTGGGCCTGGGCCTGGGCCTGGGCCTGGGCCTGGGCCTGGGCCCTGGGCCCTGGGCCTGGGCCTGGGCCTGGGCCCTGGGCCTGGGCCTGGGCCTGGGCCTGGGCCTGGGCCTGGGCCTGGGCCCTGGGCCTGGGCCCTGGGCCTGGGCCTGGGCCTGGGCCCTGGGCCTGGGCCTGGGCCCTGGGCCTGGGCCTGGGCCTGGGCCTGGGCCCTGGGCCTGGGCCTGGGCCCTGGGCCTGGGCCCTGGGCCCTGGGCCTGGGCCTGGGCCTGGGCCTGGGCCTGGGCCCTGGGCCTGGGCCTGGGCCCTGGGCCTGGGCCTGGGCCCTGGGCCTGGGCCTGGGCCTGGGCCCTGGGCCCTGGGCCTGGGCCTGGGCCTGGGCCCTGGGCCTGGGCCTGGGCCCTGGGCCTGGGCCCTGGGCCCTGGGCCTGGGCCCTGGGCCTGGGCCCTGGGCCACAGGCCTGGGCCTGGGCCCTGGGCCTGGGCCTGGGCCTGGGCCTGGGCCTGGGCCTGGGCCTGGGCCACAGGCCTGGGCCTGGGCCTGGGCCCTGGGCCTGGGCCTGGGCCCTGGGCCTGGGCCTGGGCCTGGGCCCTGGGCCCTGGGCCTGGGCCTGGGCCTGGGCCTGGGCCTGGGCCTGGGCCCTGGGCCCTGGGCCTGGGCCTGGGCCCTGGGCCTGGGCCTGGGCCTGGGCCTGGGCCCTGGGCCTGGGCCTGGGCCTGGGCCTGGGCCCTGGGCCTGGGCCCTGGGCCTGGGCCCTGGGCCCTGGGCCTGGGCCTGGGCCTGGGCCTGGGCCTGGGCCTGGGCCTGGGCCCTGGGCCTGGGCCCTGGGCCTGGGCCTGGGCCTGGGCCTGGGCCTGGGCCCTGGGCCTGGGCCCTGGGCCTGGGCCCTGGGCCTGGGCCTGGGCCCTGGGCCTGGGCCTGGGCCTGGGCCCTGGGCCCTGGGCCTGGGCCCTGGGCCCTGGGCCTGGGCCCTGGGCCTGGGCCTGGGCCTGGGCCTGGGCCCTGGGCCCTGGGCCTGGGCCTGGGCCTGGGCCCTGGGCCTGGGCCTGGGCCCTGGGCCCTGGGCCTGGGCCTGGGCCCTGGGCCCTGGGCCTGGGCCCTGGGCCCTGGGCCTGGGCCTGGGCCTGGGCCTGGGCCCTGGGCCCTGGGCCTGGGCCCTGGGCCTGGGCCCTGGGCCTGGGCCTGGGCCCTGGGCCTGGGCCTGGGCCTGGGGCCTGGGCCCTGGGCCTGGGCCTGGGCCTGGGCCCTGGGCCTGGGCCTGGGCCCTGGGCCTGGGGCCTGGGCCTGGGCCTGGGCCCTGGGCCCTGGGCCTGGGCCTGGGCCTGGGCCTGGGCCTGGGCCTGGGCCCTGGGCCTGGGCCTGGGCCCTGGGCCTGGGCCCTGGGCCCTGGGCCTGGGCCCTGGGCCCTGGGCCTGGGCCTGGGCCTGGGCCCTGGGCCTGGGCCCTGGGCCTGGGCCTGGGCCCTGGGCCTGGGCCTGGGCCTGGGCCTGGGCCCTGGGCCCTGGGCCTGGGCCCTGGGCCTGGGCCTGGGCCTGGGCCTGGGCCTGGGCCCTGGGCCTGGGCCTGGGCCTGGGCCCTGGGCCTGGGCCTGGGCCTGGGCCTGGGCCTGGGCCTGGGCCCTGGGCCCTGGGCCCTGGGCCCTGGGCCTGGGGCCTGGGCCTGGGCCTGGGCCTGGGCCTGGGCCACAGGCCTGGGCCCTGGGCCTGGGCCTGGCCCTGGGCCTGGGCCCTGGGCCTGGGCCTGGGCCTGGGCCCTGGGCCTGGGCCTGGGCCTGGGCCTGGGCCCTGGGCCCTGGGCCTGGGCCTGGGCCCTGGGCCTGGGCCCTGGGCCTGGGCCCTGGGCCCTGGGCCTGGGCCCTGGGCCTGGGCCTGGGCCCTGGGCCTGGGCCTGGGCCTGGGCCTGGGCCCTGGGCCTGGGCCTGGGCCCTGGGCCTGGGCCCTGGGCCCTGGGCCTGGGCCTGGGCCTGGGCCTGGGCCTGGGCCCTGGGCCCTGGGCCCTGGGCCCTGGGCCTGGGCCTGGGCCTGGGCCTGGGCCCTGGGCCTGGGCCTGGGCCTGGGCCTGGGCCTGGGCCCTGGGCCTGGCCCTGGGCCTGGGCCTGGGGCCTGGGCCCTGGGCCTGGGCCCTGGGCCCTGGGCCCTGGGCCTGGGCCTGGGCCTGGGCCTGGGCCTGGGCCTGGGCCCTGGGCCCTGGGCCTGGGCCTGGGCCTGGGCCCTGGGCCTGGGCCTGGGCCTGGGCCTGGGCCTGGGCCCTGGGCCTGGGCCTGGGCCTGGGCCCTGGGCCTGGGCCTGGGCCCTGGGCCTGGGCCTGGGCCTGGGCCTGGGCCCTGGGCCTGGGCCTGGGCCTGGGCCTGGGCCCTGGGCCTGGGCCTGGGCCCTGGGCCTGGGCCTGGGGCCTGGGCCTGGGCCTGGGCCTGGGCCTGGGCCTGGGCCTGGGCCTGGGCCCTGGGCCTGGGCCCTGGGCCTGGGCCTGGGCCTGGGCCTGGGCCTGGGCCTGGGCCCTGGGCCTGGGCCCTGGGCCTGGGCCTGGGCCCTGGGCCTGGGCCCTGGGCCTGGGCCCTGGGCCTGGGCCTGGGCCTGGGCCTGGGCCTGGGCCTGGGCCTGGGCCCTGGGCCTGGGCCCTGGGCCTGGGCCCTGGGCCCTGGGCCTGGGCCTGGGCCCTGGGCCTGGGCCTGGGCCCTGGGCCTGGGCCCTGGGCCCTGGGCCTGGGCCTGGGCCCTGGGCCTGGGCCTGGGCCTGGGCCCTGGGCCTGGGCCTGGCCCTGGGCCTGGGCCTGGGCCCTGGGCCCTGGGCCTGGGCCCTGGGCCCTGGGCCTGGGCCTGGGCCCTGGGCCCTGGGCCTGGGCCTGGGCCTGGGCCTGGGCCCTGGGCCCTGGGCCTGGGCCCTGGGCCTGGGCCCTGGGCCCTGGGCCTGGGCCTGGGCCTGGGCCTGGGCCCTGGGCCCTGGGCCTGGGCCTGGGCCTGGGCCTGGGCCTGGGCCTGGGCCTGGGCCTGGGCCCTGGGCCTGGGCCTGGGCCTGGGCCTGGGCCTGGGCCCTGGGCCTGGGCCTGGGCCTGGGCCTGGGCCTGGGCCTGGGCCTGGGCCTGGGCCCTGGGCCTGGGCCTGGGCCCTGGGCCTGGGCCTGGGCCTGGGCCTGGGCCTGGGCCTGGGCCTGGGCCTGGGCCCTGGGCCCTGGGCCTGGGCCTGGGCCTGGGCCCTGGGCCTGGGCCCTGGGCCTGGGCCTGGGCCCTGGGCCTGGGCCTGGGCCTGGGCCCTGGGCCTGGGCCCTGGGCCTGGGCCTGGGCCTGGGCCTGGGGCCCTGGGCCTGGGCCCTGGGCCTGGGCCCTGGGCCTGGGCCCTGGGCCCTGGGCCACAGGCCTGGGCCTGGGCCCTGGGCCTGGGCCTGGGCCCTGGGCCTGGGCCCTGGGCCTGGGCCTGGGCCTGGGCCCTGGGCCTGGGCCTGGGCCTGGGCCTGGGCCCTGGGCCCTGGGCCTGGGCCTGGGCCTGGGCCTGGGCCTGGGCCTGGGCCTGGGCCTGGGCCTGGGCCTGGGCCCTGGGCCCTGGGCCTGGGCCTGGGCCTGGGCCCTGGGCCTGGGCCTGGGCCCTGGGCCTGGGCCTGGGCCTGGGCCCTGGGCCTGGGCCTGGGCCCTGGGCCTGGGCCCTGGGCCTGGGCCTGGGCCTGGGCCCTGGGCCTGGGCCCTGGGCCTGGGCCTGGGCCTGGGCCTGGGCCTGGGCCTGGGCCTGGGCCTGGGCCCTGGGCCTGGGCCTGGGGCCCTGGGCCTGGGCCTGGGCCCTGGGCCCTGGGCCTGGGCCTGGGCCCTGGGCCTGGGCCTGGGCCCTGGGCCTGGGCCTGGGCCTGGGCCTGGGCCCTGGGCCTGGGCCTGGGCCTGGGCCCTGGGCCTGGGCCTGGGCCTGGGCCCTGGGCCTGGGCCTGGGCCTGGGCCTGGGCCCTGGGCCTGGGCCTGGGCCTGGGCCTGGGCCTGGGCCTGGGCCTGGGCCCTGGGCCTGGGCCCACAGGCCTGGGCCTGGGCCTGGGCCCTGGGCCCTGGGCCTGGGCCTGGGCCCTGGGCCCTGGGCCCTGGGCCTGGGCCCTGGGCCTGGGCCCTGGGCCCTGGGCCTGGGCCTGGGCCTGGGCCCTGGGCCTGGGCCTGGGCCCTGGGCCCTGGGCCCTGGGCCCTGGGCCTGGGCCTGGGCCTGGGCCCTGGGCCCTGGGCCTGGGCCCTGGGCCTGGGCCTGGGCCTGGGCCTGGGCCTGGGCCTGGGCCCTGGGCCCTGGGCCCTGGGCCTGGGCCTGGGCCCTGGGCCTGGGCCCTGGGCCCTGGGCCCTGGGCCTGGGCCCTGGGCCTGGGCCCTGGGCCCTGGGCCCTGGGCCTGGGCCTGGGCCCTGGGCCTGGGCCCTGGGCCTGGGCCTGGGCCCTGGGCCTGGGCCCTGGGCCTGGGCCTGGGCCCTGGGCCCTGGGCCCTGGGCCTGGGCCTGGGCCTGGGCCTGGGCCCTGGGCCCTGGGCCTGGGCCCTGGGCCTGGGCCTGGGCCTGGGCCCTGGGCCTGGGCCTGGGCCTGGGCCCTGGGCCTGGGCCCTGGGCCTGGGCCCTGGGCCTGGGCCTGGGCCTGGGCCTGGGCCTGGGCCTGGGCCCTGGGCCTGGGCCCTGGGCCTGGGCCTGGGCCTGGGCCTGGGCCTGGGCCTGGGCCTGGGCCTGGGCCCTGGGCCCTGGGCCTGGGCCCTGGGCCTGGGCCCTGGGCCCTGGGCCCTGGGCCCTGGGCCTGGGCCCTGGGCCCTGGGCCTGGGCCCTGGGCCTGGGCCCTGGGCCTGGGCCCTGGGCCTGGGCCCTGGGCCCTGGGCCCTGGGCCTGGGCCTGGGCCCTGGGCCCTGGGCCCTGGGCCCTGGGCCCTGGGCCTGGGCCCTGGGCCTGGGCCCTGGGCCCTGGGCCTGGGCCCTGGGCCCTGGGCCTGGGCCCTGGGCCTGGGCCCTGGGCCTGGGCCCTGGGCCCTGGGCCTGGGCCCTGGGCCTGGGCCCTGGGCCCTGGGCCTGGGCCTGGGCCTGGGCCTGGGCCCTGGGCCTGGGCCCTGGGCCCTGGGCCCTGGGCCTGGGCCCTGGGCCTGGGCCTGGGCCTGGGCCTGGGCCTGGGCCTGGGCCTGGGCCCTGGGCCCTGGGCCCTGGGCCTGGGCCTGGGCCTGGGCCTGGGCCCTGGGCCAGGCCTGGGCCTGGGCCCTGGGCCCTGGGCCTGGGCCCTGGGCCCTGGGCCTGGGCCTGGGCCTGGGCCTGGGCCTGGGCCTGGGCCTGGGCCCTGGGCCCTGGGCCTGGGCCTGGGCCCTGGGCCCTGGGCCTGGGCCTGGGCCCTGGGCCTGGGCCTGGGCCCTGGGCCCTGGGCCCTGGGCCTGGGCCTGGGCCTGGGCCTGGGCCCTGGGCCCTGGGCCTGGGCCCCCTGGGCCTGGGCCCTGGGCCTGGGCCCTGGGCCTGGGCCTGGGCCCTGGGCCTGGGCCTGGGCCTGGGCCCTGGGCCTGGGCCCTGGGCCTGGGCCTGGGCCCTGGGCCCTGGGCCTGGGCCCTGGGCCCTGGCCCTGGCCCCTGCCTGGGCCCTGGGCCTGGGCCCTGGGCCTGGGCCTGGGCCTGGGCCCTGGGCCCTGGGCCTGGGCCTGGGCCTGGGCCCTGGGCCTGGGCCCTGGGCCTGGGCCCTGGGCCTGGGCCCGGACCCCGGTCCCAGCGGAACCGAACCCCAGAACGGGTTAAACCCCAGGAACCATAAACCCTTAAACCCTTAAACCACAGGAGCCAGAGCCCCAGGCCCCAGGGTCCAGAACCCGGGCCGGACCCGGGACCCACTGGACCCCAGGGACCCCCGGACCCCGACCCAGGCCCCGACCCCCGACCCCAAACCCTAACCCCCACAGACCCCTGAACCCCTGAACCCCGAACCCCGGGCAGGACCCGGACCAGAGACCCAGAACCACAGAACCCCGAACCAAGATGAGGATTATGCGGAGGTGATGGGTCTATCATTGGCTTCTGGGAGGAGAGCCGCAGTCACTTCATGATGGTGAGGAATCTAATTTAGAGCTAGGAATTTGAGTGTAATTTTGGGGAATGAGAATTCTTTTAAGGGGAGGATTGTGTTAGGAAACTTCAAAAAAAATGAAAAATAAGAGATGAGATAAACTTCTACTTCGAATCAAACCGAAACTCATCCTTGAGTCTATAAGAAGGGAAAGAGTCTGGAAACCCTAGGACGCCGCTCATCTTCGATCTCTGTCTTCTTCTCCGTTATGCCGTGCGTGGCGTAAGCGGTCGGACCTTGAGGCGTTGAGGAGTGACGGACTACCAGCCAGTGCGGGCGGCCGAAAGGCTGCATCTAATAGCCGGGAGCTCTTACCTTGGCCAGTGAGAGGAAGTCCGGTGGATCCCGTGATGCGTCAGTCGTGCACGTCTGATATCGGCCCGAGCGTGGGGCTTCGAGGGGCCGGATCTGATGCAGTTAGGATGGAGTTAAATGTAAGTGTTTCTGCCTAGTTCCCACTCTACGGAGTGTTTCTTATCTTCGTTGTTGCCATGTCTTTTGTAAGTGACTTTTGCCTAGTACCGCTAGTTCTTGATTTATTACATGTTGGCACATGTAAGTGACTCTTTGCCTAGCTTCCACCCGGTGGGGTTTCTTTGACCTTCTTATTACCTGGTTTGGTATGTTCTTGATTGTTATCTTGATTTTGGCATGTTGTTATGATCTAGATATCTGTTGTTGATTCCCGGTATGTATGATGTTTGATGTTTTCCACATCTGTGATTGGTTGATTGGACAAGTTGTCTTTTTGGATGCTCACTGAGCATGCCACCGTGGACCGGGACATTACTGTGGGACTCGTGGTGCTTGTGTTTAGGTTGGGTCGGTATCGTCGGGGAGGGTATCGCGTCTCCAGGGACCATAGCCACACGTAGATCTGCACTTGACCCTTTGAGGCCGCGGCACTTGTGCTGACCGTGGAGGTATGATTGGATGAGTTTAGGGGGCCCCGTTTGTTTGGTTTCTTGTGCTGATTCGATTGTTCCTTGATATGATCTATTCTTGACTGGCTGTCTTGACTTGTCTATCTTGACCTATTTGGACTGTGCTTATCGTGATTTCTCTGCAGGGCACTTACTGAGCTTTCCTTTCGAAAGCTCACTTCACTTTCTTTTTCTCTTCTAGGTTAAGAAGAACAGGAGACTCAGGATATGGAGTTGTGCGTGGGACTGGGATAGGTTGGAGAGGTCCAAGGATCTCAGTTGTGTGAGTGTGAGTTTCATCTTTAGGACCCTTATAGGGCTTGAGTTTATATAGACTGTTGTATAGGGTATTTTGAACCCTGATTTTAGTTACCGCTGTGATAACTCTGATCATGTAAATGACTTAATTGAGATATTTTAATGAAGTATTGTTATCTGCTATTACATATTTAGGCCTTGTATTAGTGAATTAAGGCTCTCCACTTGCCGGCGGTGCTGTAGAGCGTGCTTTCGAGGTCAGGGATCCGTGATTCTGATTAAACCCTAAACCCTAAACCACGAACCACTGAACCACGAACCTCGACCCACGACCCACGAACCACGGAACCACGGAACCACGGAACCACAGAAACCACTGAACCCCAAAAACCCCAAAACCCCAAACCCCAAACCCGAGACCCCGAGACCCCGAGACCCCGAGACCCTGGACCCTGGACCCTGGACCCTAGGACCCTAGGACCCTAGGAACCCTAGGAACCCTAGGAACCTAGGAACCTAGGACCCTAGGAACCTAAACCCTAACCCCGAACCCCGAACCCCGAACCCCAAACCCCAAACATATTTATCCTCTTCAGATGATGTAGGAACATTGAAGATATAGTAAACATATCTTTTATAATTTTTAATTTTGAAGAAGTCTAAATAAACGTAGGCTATAGCTCGGTCGAGATTAGAAAAGTTACAAGGTCGTCCTATTCTGCAGTACAAATATATTTCTTTTACAGATATCTCTTTTGCATTTTCATAGATGATTTTATTGGTTGAAAAAGGTAAATAGAGTATAACTTTTTAAGATGTTTCTTATAAGCTTTTTGTATGGCATATTGTTCCACATTTACTTTATACCATAATGCTTCTCTATCATGGTAGAATGTTGGTAATTTACTATAATATTTTATTATAACTTGCCCTAAATTTTCCATTTTAGTCGGAATACCAATTTTCTTCGTTAACGTATTCTTCATTATCAAGATTATAATTTTCTTCTATACAAACTATGCTTCTTACTTCTTCGCAAAAAAAACTTATTTCTAATCGTATTGTTTCTTCGTCTCTTTCACTAAAAGAGTGTGTTCGTTTTAAGCGTATATATTTGTATATTTCTTCGATATTTATGTAGAGATAAAATTTTCAAATACTAATTTTCCTATTGAAAAAAGTAGGTAAGCAAGAATGTATCCATGATATGTTTTTACTAATTCTTGAAAAGAATCATTTTTAGAAACAAATTCTTCCCATTCGAAATTCATACAAATTCCAATGTTTGATTATAGATTTTCTAAAAATTCTTTTTGAAGTTCTTCAATGGTTTTTAAAGTCATTTTTAAGAGTTTTTAACAAGTTTATTATTTTACTTTTTTCAACTGTTACTACGGTAACATTTTTATTCCTTGATATGTTTTCTTTCAATTTAAAATATTTATGTCAAACAATAGCTAAAAATAAAATTTTTATTGTTTTCTTTTTAATTTTTACTGTAGTACGGTAAAAATTCTTTTCTGATAAAACTTAATGCGGTAAAATTTTTGAATTCCTCGGCTCTTCCTTATCCCTCATTCCCCAAAGCTCTAATACCATTTCTAAGGTCCCAATGGGATCGGGTAAACCCTAAACAAACCCCAAACACCCAAAATACAATCAAATCTATCTACAATGGAATATATATAAAAAAAAAAATTACACAACTCTATACAAGATACAATAAAAATCACCCAGAATGATCCATAACAACAATAACATCGAAACAATACAAATATCTCAAAATAAAATGAGGTACGCAGACCTCAAAGGAAATACAACAGATCCGAGTCAGCTACTCGGTATGTCTCCGTCTAAATCCAACTGTACTCTTCGTCGTCACCTGAGAAAAATTTCAATCAAATGCATGAGTTAAAACCCTGAACCCCTAAACCACCAAACACCACAACCCCCAAACACTAACCACTAAACTCAAACCAAACAACTAGACTCTAAACCCCAACCTCTAACCCCCGATCCCCAACCCTTGTGACCTGTGATGTGACGACCCAGTGCGAGTGGACTCGAATTCAAAACCATTCATCTGACGCAAGGCGGTTCACCACATAGTCAAAAAAGTTGGGAATAAAGGGAATAAGGTCTAGGATTTAGAATAGACCACCACATCCCAAAACACCAAACCCACCAACTAGGCTCTAAACCCCAGCCTCTAACCCCCGACCCCCAACCCTTATGACCTGTGATGTGACGACCCAGTGCGAGTGGACTCGAATTCGAAACCATTCGTCTGACGCAAGGCGGTTTAACACATGGCCAAAAAAGTTGGGAATAAAGGGTTTAAGGTTTAGGATTTAAGATATAGACCCCAAGATCCCAAAACCCTACACCCTAACCCCTAAACCCTACAACTAGCCTCTAAACCCCAACCTCTAACCCCTGACCCCCAACCCTTATGACCTGTGATGTGACGACCTAGTGCGAGTGGACTCGAATTCGAAACCATTCGTCTGACGCAAGGCGGTTCACCACATGATCAAAAAAGTTGGGAATAAAGGGTTTAAGGCTTAGGATTTAGACTAGACCCCCAGATCCCAAAACCCTGACCCTGACCCCAAAACACCAAACCCTCCAACTAGGCTCTAAACCCCAACCTCTAACCCCCGATCCCAAACCCTTATGACATGTGATGTGACGACCTAGTGCGAGTGGACTCGAATTCGAAACCATTCGTCTGACGCAAGGCAGTTCACCACATGATAAAAAAAGTTGGGAATAAAGGGTTTAAGTTTTAGGGTTTAGAATAGACCCCAGATCCTAAAACCCTAACCCTGACCCCAAAACACCAAACCCTCCAACTAGGCTTTAAACCCCAACCTCTAACCCCCGACCCCCAACCCTTTGTGACATGTGATGTGACGACCCAGTGCGAGTGGACTCGAATTCGAAACCATTCGTCTGACGCAAGGCGGTTCACCACATCATCAAAAAAGTTGGGAATAAAGGGTTTAAGGTTTAGGATTTAGAATAGACCCCCAGATCTCAAAACCCTAGACCCTAGCCCCTAAACACCAAACCCTACAAAGTGGTATTAAAGCATTTCCAACAAAATGATATCAAAGCATGTAGCCGCTATGAGCGTCGCGATCAACAAATATGTCAACGTTCCTTACATGGTACAAAATATAACAAGTATATAACCACTAAATCAACTAAATAAAGAACATAAAAATAATGAGTGAAAATTCTATAGCTCCATAATTTACCCCTATAATGAATATGAAAAGAAAGGTCTTTGAGCACACAACATAATACATGCAGCCGGGGGTTAGGGTACAATGATGACACAAGGTAGATCGTCGTATTAGAGATTAGTGATTTGCTTTGCGTTTTCTCCCCTTCATAGATTGTGTCCTTTCAAGAGTTGCTTAAACGAGCCTTATTGATCATAGTTGAGAAGAAGTCCATGGCCATAATGAATAATATGGGGGTAAGGGATCTCCTTGTCATAGTCTCCTTATCAAGAATGGATTTTGGCGTTTGTAAGATTGCTTGGATCCAACTCCTCCATCATGAGACCAAAGCCTCTTGTTTCAAGAATCTCTATGATGAATTCTCGAGTCTATCGTGTGGATTTCTTTATCAAGATTCCTCTTTTCCTTGTCAATCCATGTATTATTTCTCACGCCTTTTATAAAGGTGAGTGCGCCACTCATCTACCGGTTGTGTGATGCTCTTTTTGTAAGCGGTTTGCTAGTACTTTGGTTATGATATTGGTGGCGGTTGAGTAGACTTATCGGTAGGAAGTCCCTAATTAAGATTAAATTAGAGCTTCGATTTTTGATACTAGTGGGATATGCACCCAGTTGATTTGTTCCATATTTGTGTTCCCTTGGCAGAGCTTATGAAAAGTTTCTCTTCATGAAGCTTCATCCTTGCTGACAAAGAGTCATGAGGAAACCATTCGGGACCGATGCATTTGTTGGGTTCATTTTTTGTATTGCTTGCGAAACCGCTGCTTCGGTAAAGAGCTCCTCGAGCAACAAGAGGTCAATATGGTCAATTCCTTTAAACATTTATGTTTCGGTCTCCTTCCCTTAGCCACATTACTCTTGAGCATTGTTGTCATAGTTCTTCCTCCGTTCAGATGATGTTATCATATTCTCCTTTGCTTGTTATGAATCGTGTTCCTCCTCAGCAGTGGTTAGTGGTTAGGACTCACTCTGAATATCCGGGCCATCAATCTCCTGTCGAAGTTCCTCTTTCCTTTGCCTTTGATCGCTTAGGTGTTCCCGATACCATTTTCTTAGTCTTCCCTTAACTAGGGTTAGCTTCTTTGCCCATTTGAAGCTCCTTTCCCCATGGTATCGACTTTGTGCCCACCATTCCTTGATCATTGTCCACAAACCATCTGTCATTCCCCATCTTCTGTTGAATCTGAAAGGGTATTTCCTCAGCTCTTAGTGGTCACTTACTAGGGTAATAGGTGTATGGTCTGATCAAATGTGCGGTAGCACCCTTTGCCATATTCAGGAAAAGGTCGAGGCCCATTCAGGATCTGATAGGAATACTGTCCAAAGCAAATCATGGTGGGTGTCTTATCCGATGGTCCAAATGTACTTCGACTTTATTCTGAGGCGAGGCCATATAGTTCTGATTCCTCAATCAGTTGGTTAAAGCCTTCCTGATTTTGCATATTCCGGATTCCTACGTTCCTGTCACATATGCTTCTTGTGATATTAAAATCTCCCCCAATTAGTCACGAACCCCTCTAGCGTCTTTGTATTGCTTTTAATTCCTCCCAAAAGGTTTGCATTTGTGTTCTATCACAGGGTCCATACACTGTTGTGATCATCCATTGGGTGCGGTCGTCCCTTTTTTCGAGCACTGTCGTTATTGAGTAGGAGTCCATATAACTTGGTGGGTAGTTAGAAAGTATGGTTTAGCTTTTGATTATCTCTAGGGTTATATTGAGTTGGTGGGTAGTTAGAAGGTCTGGTTTAGCTTTTGATTCCATTAAGAGTGTCGGGCTACATTAGGATCCTTGAGTACAATATTGTTTAGATGACCCAATTAGTCTTTTCCTTGTATGTGCCTGCTTGTCTCTTGTTGGGGTGGGCCTGCTACTGGGTTTAGCTGGGTTGTTGAAGCCGAGTTTAGGCCAGTTTCCACAAGTCTTGGTGGAAGTGTGAATTGACACGTTGGGCCTGGGCAGGCTTGGGGCCCTGCCCGTAACCACATCAACCCGTCTACGTGTATCCTTGTGGATCACACCCGCACCAGCTCTCACGGCCTGACAAGCTCTCAGGCGCTAGTTAGACGCGAGATTTCTGATGAGGGGTCCCGGTTTGTGCAGGTCCAACTTCGCTCCACTTCTGGTTGATCGGTTCCGGCGTTAGAGCGGGCTCTCTCTGTCAAGCAGCGAAAGAACTTCGTCGATCACTAGATGCGAGTCTTCAGATTCTTCATCTCCCGATCTTAAGCTCTTTGAGATCCACCTTGCGTCCCCATGATCCGCAGTTCGAGGCCATCCTTGAAACTACCCTACAACACTTATGTCTACCTCCGTTATCTTCTCTTGGCTGTCAGGTACTTCCCCCAAGGGTTGCGACGCTTGCTTGGACCGGTCCTTCAGGGATTTTCCTGGTGGTTCACGGAGCACGATCCCAATCGATTTTCTTCCATTAGGGCTTTGCCTTTGTCCCCCTTTGACACCCGGGGTTGCGCTGTAACCTAATGAGGTTTCTGAGCTTGTGTTTGTCCATTTTCCATCTTTGTCGGGTTCCCACCACCCTGTCCTGTTCATCGTCGGCCAGTTCCATTTCTCATCCACAATCTCCACCAACATTTTTTTTATTTTCCTAGTGCCCACCATGCCTGTCCGCACGTCCTTCACTGTGATCACCGTGAATTTCTTCATCCTCTCCTTGCCGGTTGATATGGTGATGTGGGGTCGTCTCTTCCTCCTGTTCTGCAGCCCAACGATGTTCTTAGGGGAGGGAGGTTGGCTTGTCTTCCCTCTTTCCCATCTGTTTGTTCTTCCTTGTTGTCTCGTCGTTAGGTTATTTCTTTCCTTTCTCTTCATTTCTCTGTTCTGTCTTGTCGCAGCTTGTTCCTTTGTGTCCTATCTCTCCACATCTATGACAGGTCGCCGCATGCCACCATTCATCAACTTTGTGTCCTAGCCGGAGGTACTGACCACATACCGCAATCATCCCTGAAGGCGTTAGATGAGTGGTGGAGATCAACACGCACTGTGGGGCTTCGTCGTGCTATCGCCACCAACTTGTATACGTCCCCCCTTCTGGTGAATGACCTCCGTACACTCCTTCTCGACCGCCCTGGCGATATGGGTAATGTGTGCGTTGTCTTCTCCCCGGGGCGCTCCAACGTATAACAGCGTGTTGTACCGCATTAAGCCCATCTATCCTGTCCCTTTGAACGCCTGTTGCATCCGATACACCTCCACCGGTTCCTTGGGCTTGGCCTTGTCGTCTTCCTTGGGATCGGCCGGTGGTCCCTTCCGTTTCCATGCACGAGTCCTCTCCATCGTTTGCCTATGTTCTTCAGGCTCTCTGCACCACCCTGCTCCGTCCCTCGCCAGATTTCGCTCCGCCATATATGTGATATTAATTTAGACTACAAAATTAAGTATCACAAATCCAATGTTCATACTAATGAGATTTATTTTATTCTACATACATATGATATCTACAAGATAGCATATTACTGTCACTGAAATAAACATTTAAGCTATTAAAGCTTTCCCATATAAGAAAAATCACCAAGTTCATACTAAAGCTGCAGTTCTTTGTTCAGTAAAATAATAATAGAGTCGCCTTATTTGTTGTTGCTTGACTAAAGACTTTTGGTAAGCTAAAGTCAGCATTTGAAGATAGAAAGATAGGATTACATTCACAAGAAAATATTTTAATAAATTAACATAGCTATCAAAAAATACGGTGGCATTTTTCCATATATATATATATATATATATATATATATATATATAGACAAAGAGGAACACTGTGGAAGTAAATAAAAGCAAGAAAAAGGTAAATAAGAATAAGTCCCTTGTAGGATGATTGCTCGATCTGCGGTATGGTTCTATATATGTATGTCGTATAACAAAGTAATTTACCTAAAAGGGTTCATCTAGAACATATGCATGAAAAGAAAAACAATAACAGGAAAAGTGGGCACTGAACACTCTACAATTATAAATTGGCTGAATCTTATCATGACAACTAAGGTCAAGCTTGGCTAGGTAAACAGGTTTGGAGCTCCTTCCCTGTTTGGGAAAAAATAAACATCAATTAAGGATGGGTTGGCCACGAGTATAAGCTAAACCCTAACAATGGCGGAAATTTACACAAAGACAAAACTTTATTACCAAACCTCGGTGACACGTACTACAATAATGAATACAAGTTTGGTAAACCAATCCACATCAAGGTTTCATCTAGATTTTAAAAAATATCTTTTTTGATGAACTAGTTTTATTCTTGTTCATCAAGAAGCCTCAATCACAGGAAATCGAATCAATTTGGATATAAATTTGTTTTAAATTTGTAATGGCAATAAATGACATACACAAAGTACTAACCTGTTTTCCAGTCCACAATGGTTTTGGTTTTAAAATAGCGGGAGGGACAATTTGAATCTCATTGCTTGAGCATAATATGGAAACCTTTTACCCAAATTTCTTGACTTGAGGCTGGGAGCAACACTTTGGAAACCACGGCAAGAATATAGCGGTGATTCTAGTCATCACTAAGAAATGTTTCTTTCTTTGTTAAAAGTCTGACGCGATGATAGGGTCCTAAAAATGCATATAGATCAAAAATTAAAATTTGGCAAATGAATATTAAAGCTACAAAGCTCAAACATTTTAGAACACAAATCTCAAAAACATAATAAACATACAAAGCTGATAACTTGATGTTCCTAACTTTGAATCGGACCCACGATGGGGTCACCACTAGTAGGAACAATGTATATCTTTGTTTGTTAAGCCCACAATCTTGAATGCCTCTGCACGTGAGACCTCATCTTGAGGGAGATGAACATTCATTTCATCTCCATCAAAATCAACATTATATGTCTTTGTCATGTGAGAGAATTTTAATGCAAAAGAAACCCATGTTGGAGGAAAAAATGCGGCATCAAAGTAAACACAATAACCTACACGCAGTTTGCATAATGCATTCTAAATGTCTTTAATTACGGCAATACCCGAACAAGATGAGCCATTATGCTTGGCTTGTGAAGTGTGGGCTGAAAAATAAAAAATGAAACAATATATAATTATATACAAAACTTATACAAAATAATGTCACCATTATTTAACAAAAGGCCGAAGCAGAGACTTTTCACATTGATTGTCTTTGGAAAAAGAAGAGGACATAAAATACAAAATTTGAAATCTAAAATTGGAAAGCATATACTTAAAAACTGAAAATGGAAATGTTTATATGACCATATATGGATTTAAATGTTCCATGTTGTAAAGGTGGATATGGTGAAGCCCGACACACGGATAAACACATGCAATAAGCCTATGGACTAGGTATTTGGACAATCTCATGTGGATATCCCATTGATATGAGCGCAAGCATAATAAGCAACAAAATCCACCATTCAAAGCGAGGGGATTGGACTTGTCCTCGAGTTCTCTTCTACGGTAAGCGAAGCATTGGAGTTTAATGGACTAAACTCTCTCACGGTGTGGCGATAAGAGACCATTTCTCATAATAGGTCATCATACATTATTGTCTATTAATCATTTAGAGTTCATATTTTCAATTGTTTCTTATATCTACAGCAATGATGTTTCAATTACCTATTGCAAAACATAAAAAGAAAATTAACAATCAATTCAAAATGAATGATATCACAGAACTTCCACATTCAATGAATAAAAGTACAAACAAATATTGCAACAAAGCTAAAACACACACACACAAAAGACAAAAAAGTTTAAGTCATTTAAAGAACTAACTGCAGATTTGAATGATGGTATTGTCATACCTGCCTATTGACAAGAACAACGTCACCATTTCGTAAGTGCACATTGACAACCTTGCCCTCAAAGTCAGATTCTGGTCCCTTCCCTGTTTGTGCAGAAACTCGTGAAGTGGGTAATTTTCGAGCAATTGCCATGCGATTATTTCTAGGAACTTGCAATTTATACATCCTGTCTTTGTCTTTGTAATGTGTGGCTCCAGGATGAACATCAACACCATTTATAACAGCATTCCTTAGTTCATCAACATTCCAAGGGGTTACTCTCTGCAAAATCACACATCTCAGTATCTAAAACATCAAAACTTTTTTCAACCAATTTCTTTCAAAGAAAGAAAAAAGTTGAAGACAGATTACTTCTGAAGAAATAACTCAATGAGAAGTAATCCATCAAGATCATATTAAAAAGCAAAAACAAACAAACTTATCAAATTTAAAAGTAACAGAACATAAAAATAATCAATCCAAGAAAATAAAAAAGGGTCATATGATCAAAGAAGGATACCACGGGATAAGTCAATCTCAATGCAAAATTAGAAGGTATTCCTATCCCATTGACAGCCAAGTAGGGATCTGGAGATATAACAGTTCTACATGCATGATTAAGGAGCTACCATCAGTCCTGTAAACCTTCAGTCAATGGTCAAAATGGACTGAACCAAAACATGTTTGAATGTGATATTAAGGATGATCTTCAAATTGCCATGAACGCCTTGAATGTATATGGACACATTAAGCAAGAATAATTTGTAAAGCTGTTTAAGCAGTCCAAAGAAACTTAATCTAGTTATAGTAGAAGCAACCAAAAAAAGGACATACTCCAACATGCATCAAGTGACTGAAAGATGGTCAACCAATAATAATTAAATAAAATAATATATATATATATATATATATATATTGGTGTGCTTCCAAGGTACTAGCATAAGGAAGTAACAGTAAAATAAATTAATATCTTCTCAAGATTTATATGAACAATAGGACACAAAAGAGTTCCAAGTTTATAATCTCCAATTATGAAAGAATCAAATTAACTTAAAGCAAAAGGTCTGAAAGGTGGAACTCACCTAATGCTTTACTGCTATCAAACAGCACATTCACAGTTTGTTGGAGATCCATCCACTTCATTACAATAATTGGATCATCAGGACTTTTTACAACTAAATCGCACAATGTGATGTTGGCCTCTTGCATTTTACTTAATAAAACGCTTTGTGGATGCTCCAACACCTAAAATCATAACCAGATGCAACTTAGGTATCAATTCAGTTCCCGAAATTTAGTTGCAAGCATAACCACTCTATCTATGAGTAATTACAAGAAGATATGACAAAAAAAAAATTCCACAAATATGATCAAATGGATAAACCCTTTCAGGGCATTTGAGGAACTTTCAATCTGCTTTCGCAACTATTTACTTTGCGGCCTGAATGAGATTTTATGGGTGTAATGTCTCTATGTTTATTTGCAGAAAATTTATTTTTAGCACTTGTGTTGCCCAATCTTCACTTAGTGTTACTTTTTCAATTGTGCCATTCCCTGGAGGTGTATTACCTTTGATTATGGATACTTATCAAACATTTCTTCGTTTTTTTTTTAAAGACTAAAGGCCTACTTTGCACCTATTTTGAGTAGTGGCAACAAATTTCTCAAAGTGGAGAATGCAAGGAACAAAAGGAAACTATAATGGAAAGCAAATCTATGGTTTCTACAATTAGCCTTAAGTATAAAACAAGAGGATGAAGCAAGTAAGAAGCATATCAATAAATTTAACCAAAACATGAACTAGCCTCTTCAAGAAATGGCAAGCCTGGCAAACAGAACAGAAAAAAACAAAAATACACACAACTCCTTTCAATATGAGCCTTCTATATCCCAAAATATGTTAGTTGAAGCGAAACCTCATTTGGTTTCACCAAAATATGTCAAAGTTCCCTATCCCACAAGTTGCAAAATATATCAAAAATAAATAATTACCTTTATGAATAGATTCTATCCTCCAGAAGACCATGGTGATACATCCTTGGAGTGGGCCCTCACCTTCAAAAATCGATGGGGATTCTTCTCATCCGTGGTCCATGATTCCTGTCGGCATTACATATCACCTTTCAATGCATTACGGATCCAAAGACGATGAGATAGATCTTGGGCTTGTGCATGCAAAAAGAGATAAGAATTCAATTTATGATTTCAAGAAACAAGCATTGTCTTCTTTTCTTCAAGAAGTTTGCCTAGCTCTAAAAGCTCACCAAGTTTTCCTAAATGTCACTAAATGACTTCAGGGTTTGTCTAAACCAGGCTAAAGATTCTTTATAAATGTTTCAGTCTTTCAAAGTAGATGACTTGTTTGTGTTGTTTTTCATTTATTTCCAAGTTAGAAAGATAGATCCTACTTTCCTCTGCCCTATAGGGGACAATTGAAATGCTTTGGAACCTGTGTCAAGCCTTTTACCCCCTTTTCACCCCCTTGCCAAACACAGATCCAAAAAAACATCAACTAACTACAACAGCTATACTTTATCAAAAAAAAAAAAAAAAAAAAAAAAAAAACCTACAACAGCTATAAAACACTTCTTAAAAAAAATTTAAAAATTAAAATTAAAAGAAAAAAGAATATGTGAGGAAAAAGCTTTGGATTGAGTAAATTTCCTAAACACTAAGGCATATGTGTTACCTAATGCATATTAATTAAGCAATTATAAATTCATATTTCTTATAATATCAAAGTTAATTAAAATGATAAAGTATAAGAATGGAAAAGTTGGCTATTTTTGAAAAGTCAAGCCACTATAATCCAACAGCTCATATATAAATACAAAACAAAAGGAAAGGTGACAGAGATGAAAGTATATATAAATCAAATCAGGTAGACTACCTAGACTAAAGGAGTAAATACAAGATGGTAAAAGCATTAAGAAAATTGCTTTAGACGCTGAACTATAATATAAATAGGCTACTAATTCTGACAAGCAATCCAAATGGTCCATCTATTTTTCTCTATCTTCCCTTTTAGTCCTTGCTTTTCATTTTGTACCATTTTAGTCCCTCCGCTATTTAGATTGGGTTGTCATGTATATAAGGAATTAAAAATAGAGGGACCTACTTTACCAAATCTAAATAGTAAAGGGACTTATTTTACCCAATCTAAATAGTAGAGGGACTTACTTTACCCAATATAAATAGTATAGGGATTAAAATATAACGAAATGAAAAGCAGGGACAAAAAGGGAAGAGAGAGAAAAGTAGATGGACCATTTAGCGATAGGTGTGTTGACAGTAGTAGTCTTTTTGCAGCTTTTCTCACAGTAACACAAAATTCTAGGTGTTTTGCCGAACTCCAGCTTCTTTCCACAACCAGTTACTTATATATACGATTTTAAACACTTTAGATTCCACATGGTTCACTTGGATTTTAAACATATAAGGCAAATAGCAAGCGGATAGTGCATTGTAGTAAACATATGTGGACGATTTTAAACACTTCTTTACCGATTTTTAAAACAACAATCCACAACAAAACAAATTCAATAAATCACACAACCAAAAACACATGAACAACACCACCGGTGTATATGGCTTCAGTGACTTACTGTTACACATGAGAAAATAGCAAATCCTGGAAAACCCTAAACCCTAAATTTCCACAATATGAATACAATTCACATGAACAAATTGCATTCTACCACGGAGGATAGAAAAAAGGAAAGAATATAACCCTAAAAAACAAGAAAGCAAAAGAAATCGAAAACCGGCGGCGAAGCCCCAATCTCTTCGTATTTTAGGTTTAGGGTTGCGGCGTGGTGGCTACCTCCTTTGCGAACTCCGGCTGAACTAACACAAACGGGAAAAGAAGATAAGATAAAGGGAGCTCTGGCAGAACTGACGGCGTGGTTCTGCCTTCTTCGCGAGGAGACTAAAGGTTTAGGGATGTGTCAACCTGCCGAAAAGACAAAGGGACAAAATGGGAAAAAAAAAACTAACCACTTTTCTCTTTAGGGGCAACATTGTCTTTTCACCCCAAAAATAACACCGTTTGTTGATGTTTGGACTGAAAAATAAATCCCTGGATAAAGGAAGGATTAAATAGGGATACTAAAAGTTGCAAGGATTTTTATAGGGATTTCAGAAGTTTGCAGGGATTATTCATTATTGTTCTATATTAAATAATATTATTTAAAAAATCTGAGCAACGCGAGGGCCATTTGCTTGTAACTTTCTCTATTATGTAAACCTGTGAAACCATATATATATTTTTTTAAATTTATCCTATATATTTTTTTAACGCATGATTAATACAATAGGCAGAGTCTATTAAAAAAAGAAAAAATAGGGCAGAGCGGTTTTTTAGGATCGTTGAGGGAGACGCGGTTCATGCGGGGATTATTTTAGGCTTCGGGAGGGGTGGATCGGAGATGCTTTACTTTGGCCTCTTACCCAACCAAAACCGACAGAGACCAGCTCACGACCCCTTTCACCGCTATCGTCTTCAACCGGAGACTGCTCCAGTGCCCCGTCTATGTCTGGTTTTAGGTGAATCCCTCCTACATCTTTTTTTCACAAGTTCCGTGTGATCGTTTCCACACATTATCTCAATCCAAATTTTGCTTGCCTTACACATCCTTTGGCAAACTGATTAATATGATCGGGGATATGAGCAGGGGTCTTGACTTTGAACCCCCTAGCGGAGAAAGATGCATCGGCGTGGAACAGAATACTGATTTCGCGACCGCTACTTGTCCAACTCAATGCTCAGTACGCGATTAGTGTAAGCCTGCAGTTTCTTTTCTATATATTTTGTATAATTCAATCCTCAAACAAAGAGAACATAAAACCTAGCCGGTTTATTATAGCTTTAAGCAAGACACAAGTTGTAGGTACGTTGACTACAGCTGCCCAAAGCTTGCATTTTGTGCATTTGGTTAATTCGTTATAATCGAACCAAATTTTCAAATAACCTATCTTTATTTTAAATAATTAGAAACAAAATAAAAAATCTTTGAAAATGAATTAACCCTTTTCTTAAAAAAAAACCAACCCAAACATTTTTAAAATTTTTATATTTTTGTTTAATCTATAAAATATTTTTAATACTTAAATATCTTATATATCTTATATTTTAAGATATTTATAACTTCACCAAAGACTAGGAAACTAGGCGGTGCCAAATCTGTTTTTCTTTCTCCTATGAAAGAGATATGAATAAAAAGAGGCATTAGGGTCTTCTGAAAGCTCTACCGGGTTGGATGCTACTTAGATTATTGTAGGTCGGAAGCGGCAATTTTAACATTCTTGGCATAAGGCTCCCAGGATAGGAACAAAATAAATAAAAAAATTTACTCTATTGTACAAATTCTCAAATTCTTGTTATTCTCACAATTTCTACACATTGTAGGCCTAGAACCTAGACATCAAGTCTGAGGATTTCAGTTGTTCCAAACTTAATACAGTTTTCCAACTATTTCATATAATTGTTAAATCTTAATCATGGCCCAAGGACCATTTGAAGTGAATGGTTGTAACAGTTACAACAATAGGAGGTGTTTATTGCATTGTTGTCCCCTCTGAACTCCTAACAAGCGCACTGTTATTAAGCAGCTAATGCTATGGTTGGTCCAAGATCATGGCTTGGAGGAATCTTTTACCGCTCTGCCAATAAGCGCAACGGTGGTGGTGAAAAGCCCCTTGAGTTTGTCCTTACTCCTCTTCAGGTAACCTCTCATGTTATGACTACAACCAACCATGTTTTCGTTTTCACTTTATTCTTGATAAAAAAAATAAAGTGGGACATACTATCCACTGATATTAAATAATCTTTAAACTCGACCAAAAATAATTAATTTTAAAAAAATTATTCATTACCTTGATAATATTTAAATTTATTTATCTTTGACCTTTCCCAATAATTTTATATTCTCCACATGTCATTAAGTATAATTATGGATCCATTAAAATTAATATAATTTATATAAAATCATTAAAATGTCCTCCAAAATGGGACATAGCCAACATGCTTGTGTTCAAGTCGAACCAGTCAACAAAATATCTTCTTCTATTTCCCTTGCTATTCTAGCTAATAAGCAAGCATAGCTATTAGCTTCTCTTGGAATGTGTATCATCTCCCAGCGTTGAATCTGGTTCAACATAGTTTTACCGTCTTCAATTCCATCCCTTGTTTTCAAATTGATATCTTGTAACTCTAGCATGATGCTTCTGGCTATCCCCTGATTATAAGTATGGATTAGTGCTCTACTGCTATGCATTTATGTTAGCCCTTCTTATTCCTTCATTCAGAACTCGTAATTCCCCTTCAAAGATTAAATTGGACTCCAGGTTTTTTTGCTTCTGCAATGCAAAAGTTCCCATTGTTAGTTATGATGATATAACCTAGGGCTGCTTTACAAACCTGTGCATTCCATGATGATTATGTGAAGAGCAAGTGTTTGAATGATTCTCTGTTCCATTGCCTTTCCACATTCACCCCAATTTCCTCTATTCATCCTTTGTTGAAATAACTTAGCCAGGGTGATGGTCTTATTGGTTGTTATGATAAGGTTGCTAACTACACTCCTAAAGATTTTATTACACTTGGCTTTCCATAGCTACCAAAGAGTGTTTGCAATAATGAGCTTCTACTCTATTAAGTTTTGTGCCTCTTCCTAACTTGTTGTTTGTTATCCAGTGTCCCACAGTTAATTCCCCTTAATGTATATTCCAGATCTTCAGGTAGCCTTTCTCCTTGACTTCCTCCCATACCTTTTGTTCTCGCCTGTAATCATGTAGAATATGTTCAGAAGTTTCTAATTGAAGGTTACACATGGAACATGTGTCATTTGGACCTATATTCCTAATGTACATGTTGTTCTTGGTTAGTAAGTAGTCATGGAAACATTTCATAGAAAAAAGGGAAAATTATAAATAAAAAAAAACCTTGTACAGAACGGGGATGAAACTTTTTTTATTTCGTTTTTATGACATATGGTTTCTCTTGCTAACAAAAAAGAGAAAAACTGTCAACGGTTAACTAATTGGTAGGGGCAATTTCGTCAAATCACATAAAGGCTTGACGTGGCATAAAAAAATAATAATAAGCTGAGACGGCAAAGTTTTTCCTTCTCCTCAAATTCCCAGTCTCCTCTTCATCTCCGTCTTAACCTCCGTCGCCGGCAATCTTCCGGCCTTTCCACCCATCGCCTCCGTTGCCTCTCTTTTATTCCAATTATCAAAATTTTACTGGAAATCGTCACTCCGACATCCTCCAAATCCTTCTTAAACTTCAAAAATCCATTATGTAACCTAAATAATACTTTCCTATCACCATGCACAGTTTCAGTGGACGAAGCCAACTAAAAGAACTTTTTGGAGAACCCCAACAAAAATGCAATCTTTCCAACTTCTCCACAATGTCCACATCTTACCCCGTCTCCACACTCTCTCCCTTCCTTGCCATTTTCACGAACTGTACCCTGCTCTTAAGCAACCGATTAAAAATGTTACTCTTAATCTTATTAACCAAAACTTTATGTGGAGATTTCTTAAGAACTGAAAAGAATGGTTTCAAAATCGTATCTAGGGTTTGCAAGGGAACAGGAAGGAACTCTTTGAGTTCGTCCAAAAAGATCTCGGCCACATGGTAGTTGACCCCTTGCGCCTGGTGCTTATCGGAGGAAATGAGGGATTTTTCGGAGAGAATAATTACCATATTAACGGCGAGGTCAAGAGGTCGGAAGATATGATAAATGCCATTGAGTTGTCAGCCGAGACGATGGGTGGAGAAGCCAGAAGATCACTGTCGACAAAGGTTAGGGCGGAGATGAAGAGAAGAAAAGGAATTTAGGGAGAGATCTCAACTTATTATTATTATTTTTCATGCCACGTCAAGCCTTTACGTGATTTGTCGAAATTACCCCCCCTAACTACGCAGGGGTTAACGCTGTTGATGGTATTTCTATTTTTTGTTAGCGGGGAAAACCATATACCATGAAAACGAAATAAAAAATGTTTTGTCCATGTTCTGCAAATTGGTGAAACCACATAGTTTTTTTTTTAATATATAATTTTCCCTAGAAAAAAAATTGCCCCTAGAAAAAAATTATCCTTGGAGCAATGTCTAATTTCCATAGAAGTTTCCAAATCAGCCAGTCATTCATATGATTTTTATTTCTAAATGCTTCATATAATGTTGTAGTTGTTGATCTCCCCTCTTCCTTCCTTCCAGCTCCATCTTTTCACTTCATCTTCCTAGTTGACCTACAAGCTGTTAGTGTTTTGTACAATGAAACTAGAAAAAATTTCATTGAGCAATTTAATATCCCATTGAGTTTCATTTGTGACTTGTGCTATATGTGTATCAGTAAAATTAAAGTCCATATTAATGAATGTGGGTTTTGCCTTTATAGGTATATCAAATAGCCAAGGATCATCAAGAACCAGATCAGAAGATTTGATTATATTTTGTTTTATGTGATCTTTGATCCTTGGAATCATTTGAACCAAGGTTCTAAGAATATTTGATACCTTAATATACTTTGGAATATTCTAAACATCTATAGGTTTGTACTTGAAGTTTTTATCAGAGTTATTTATCATCTCTAGTGCATGTTTTGAGAGCAATGAAGTTTTCATTATCTTTAAATCTTTAACACCTGAACCTCCCTCAGTTTTGGGGCTAACTTTTCAACCTATGAGATTGGCAAAGACATAATAACCTAGTTAACCATGGTTAGTCTGTCGGCCATTGATAAGTGCATGATTTTCCAATGTGCTAATCTTTTTTCAATCTTTTGTATCATTGGTTCAAACTTAACTTTAGGAATTCTGGTAGGTGAGATCCAGGTCCCTAGATGCTTAAAAGGGGAATTACCCTTGTGACAATTTTAGAATGTTCAGAATTGATCTCCTAAGTTTCCTATTAATCCAAGTTGGGAAAAAAAGTTTCAAATTTACTAAGCTTCATTCTCTGTCAAGTGAGTAGGTAGAAAATTTCTAAACACATTTAGGGTTCTAGCATCCTTTCTAGCTGCCCTAGTACATAACAAAAGATCATATGCATACAAAATGTGATTGATATATGTGGATTCAGAGATTTTTATCCCCTAATCATTTTCATTCCCTCTGCTTTATTCAATAGATTGGTTAATATATGTGATACAAGGATGAAGAGATAAAGGGATAATAGATCCCCTTGTCTAATATCAGCCCTAGGTTTTACCCATTTTCCAACTCTTCCATTAATCATGAAAGCCATAGTTGAGGACTCAATACATACTTTAACCCATATTATCCAAATGCTAGGGAAATTCATCTTGGTCAATACAACAATTATGCCATCCTTTCTCATAATATCATATACTTTCTCCATATCTATTTTTTTAACATCATAAGGAGTTCATGGGACTCGGCGGTGTGATGGTGATGGGTCAGCAACCTGTTGGTCAGTCGGGTACATTCAAGGTGGTGTTAGATGGTGGCAACCAAAATTAGGGGACATTGGGGATTTAGTATATGTTTTGCAGTGTATGATGGAACCACTAAAAAAAAAGAGTTTTGAGAAAAAATAATAAATAATGGGTCACTGATGCCCTATTCAACAAAATAAAGTACGACAGTTTTTTTTAAAACCAAGTTGGAAGAATTTAGTTTCTCCCCTCTAAAATAATTTTTTAAAATTGAAAACTTATTTAACTCACATTTTATTCCATCTCTTCCATATTTTTTTTTATCAAACACTAAGTCTTAGTTTTGGGGGTTTAGGGAAGCACAAGTACATACTCTACAATTCATTTATAATGAATTGCTTAGCCTCCTTGCAGGAACAAAGGTTGCAAAGGCTGCAGGGACGGCTATATGTGCCTTTCGATGAGACCCGACCGGATCATCAAGTATAAATTCTTTCCCATCCAGGTCACCCTGAACTACTTTTGACATACATAATTATTGCCTAGTGCTATAGTACACATTCCTCTTAGCGGAATGTATCTGAGAAGATTGTAGGCACCAGTGTTTTTCCTGTTATCGGAGTATATACTCCATGTTTTGTGAGTTTGTTTAGATAAGACATCACAGTAATATAAATTAAAGATAAATTCACTCAGAAGGTGGACTACAACTTGTCTAAAACAAAGCATGAAAGAAAATTCACCAGAAAACCACAAAAGCAAAACACTCGGACAGTCAATGAGGTCATCAAATGATCGTTCGTTCGTGAAGCCGGTTTCGAGATCGACTTCGGTAAAAGCTCGAGTTATTTCGAATTCGAGCTTTTGAGTAGAGCTCGAGCTTCAATTCGAATTTCGAAATTAATTTCGAGCCGAAGCTCGAGCCGAGTCAATTTCATTCGAAAACTCAAATTTAATATTAATATATTAATATATAATGTAAATATTATTAAAAAAATCAATAAAATTTAATAAAATTAGTAAAAACTAATAAATATTATAATATATGAATAAAATATTTAATATTTAGTATTGACATATAATATATAATATAAAAAATTAATTTATAAATAAGTTTTAAAGTTAAAACTAAATCTGAGATTTAAAATTATAATTAAGTTCTTAATTTCGAAAGCTTTTCGAAAGAAAGAAACTTATTCGAATTTAATTTCGAAGCCGAGCTCGAGCTTTCGAAGCTAGGCTTATTTCGAGCCGAATTCGAAATGGTTCAAATTAACTGCCTCGCCCGTTCTGACCCTAATGGCAATCGGCCAGTCTCCCTTCCAGTCTCTCTGAGCCTGCAGCCATAGAGAAGTGGTTGATTGGTTATTCCCAAGACTGTTTTAATTGGCCTTGGTAAAGGGTAGAGAACATATCAAAATTTTCTTTCTGCCAGCTTCAGTCATGGGCTGCAGGACACAAACTCCACGTAGAACAAATAACTGTGAAAATTTGTCCACTTTACTTGTTCTCTTTTTCTGCCATTCAACCCTCACTATATTTTTGGTTGAAAAGTTAGCCCACCCTATCAAACCTCTTTCATTGTGTTTGGACCGGGTTTTTTTTTTTTGAAAAAATTCGAAACTCATTTAGAGGTAAATTGGTAAGTGTATGTATGTTAATGAACATTCATGATTATAATTATTTAATGAACATGAGCCATGGAATTTATTACATTGCCCCTTAAAGGGAGAATACAAGGGCGACACTGGAATATGGAACAAGTTAATAAATGCATTGTTGTCTTTTCACTTCCTATGGGTACAATTGATATGACAATCAGTTTAAATGAAATGATATGTTTACAAACATTAATACCCTTTAATGATATTCCAATGTGTCGTATCACAATGTTTGGAAAAGATACCAACTTTCACAAGAAAAGTTGGCTAGCACGTTTCTCGCACAAGGAGAGGACGGGGTTCGAATCACGTCTAAGATGTGATTATGGTGGTTTATATATATTTATTAAAAAAAACAAAAAAACAAAACAATGTTTCGAAAAGATGGGGGAGTGTAATTAGGGATATCCCATCACCTTTGGGGTATGAGGACTATTTGGTGCACTTGGTTTATTCTTGTAAAAACCACCAAATCTTGATTTATTTCATTGATTTTAACATCTGCTCGCAGCTTATCATGTATATTTACTTTTGCATTCATCAACTACGACTTACCGGCAGGAAGCTCTCAGGGCCTTGTGGCAGGCTTCCTTTCCGGACACAAATCTTTCAGGCCTGGTATCTGAGCAGTGGAAAGATATGGGGTGGCAGGGGCCAAATCCATCAACTGACTTCCGGTAAACAATGTCTCCTAAAATTTGCTTGCAACAGTAATTTGCTTTTTTTAGCAGAAATAAAGGTATTTTGTGTTCATTACTAGTTATTTGATTAATGTTAATCAACATATTGGTCCTCTAATGTTTAATTTACAATCATGATTATGTTGTTTAGCTTAATGGTCCTCTGGTATCTTTCTGTTAAAGCCAGCATGGCCAGGAGAGTATTATCAGCCAGTGCAATACCATTAGCATGTGTCTTGGTTACAAATACATGCATTAAAGGCCCCTTTTCCATTGGAAAAAATAAATTACATTTACCTATGTGCTCATTCTCTTGTTGAGATGGTATTTAACCAGTTGAGCAGAATGACATGACAAGCAGAACATAATGTTTCTGAATTTGGTCCAGAGAAAATTGATCTACCGTTAAACAAATTGCAATTTTACATGACTTACTGTATGTGAAAAGTTAGTTAAGTTTATCGGTGTTTACTACTTTATTAAGTTAAATAAGTCATATTAGTGGACATTTAGCATTTCTTCTCTCTGTTAATCATTATTTGTTTATAACTGAAAGCACCCACAACCCCTGTGGATCAGTTTTATGAATGCATTTTTACCTTTCTCCTTTTGTTTCAGAGGCTGTGGGTTTGTTTCACTTGAGAACCTTTTGTTTTTTGCTAGGACTTATCCGGTAAGGCTGCATATATCTTCTATTTGGTTTCTCATAAAACATATTTACTATTTTCTTTTGTGCGTGTTAAATTAATTAAGGCTGGCTAGCCTTATTATTAACTTTATCTGTTGGGTTGCAACTAATATCTCACTTCAAACTTCATATGAAGGCTTCTTATAATAGGATATTATTCAAGCAAGAAGGGATGCGAGCTGCATGGGAATATCCCTTTGCTGTTGCAGGCATAAATGTTTCATTTATGTTAATCCAGATGTTGGATCTGTATTCAGGTCAGTGAAGAAAAACCAACTTGCATAAAGGAAATATTCCCTTAGAATTCAAGACGGATATATGCCTTCTGTTACTACATAGATGCAAAGTTGAGAATAGAATATGTATCTCATAGTCAGCAGTTTTCTTTTCTTTTTTACCTTTTTAAGAACCATCAAGAAATAGGTATATGTATGCAGTAATGTGGCATGAGAGGGAGTCAGCAATAACAAATGTGATGGTGTCTGTATACATCATAGATGCTCAGTCTACTATATGATTATGTTAGACCTGTATGTGTTGCTTGTATACATATAGACAACCTCCAGGACCTTCAATTTTTTTTTTTAAAAGAAAATAAAAATAAAAAAGAACTTTTGCAACAATAACTGCAGCAGTTGCACCTAGATGTATAGCTGACCAATGAACTTCAACCAAATTGTGATGTCATTTTTAGAACTGTTTCTTTATTGTGGCTCTTGACTTAAGTACTCATTATCTGGAAATATGAGTATTTTATCTGCTAATTTTGTGAAGATTATGTCTGGTATAGAAAATTTGATGGGATTGACTGTAGGTCATAAGAAGGATTGCAACACAGCTAAGTTAGCTTTAGTTTAACCAAGAATCTCTTCTCACGCACTAAATAATTCATTTTGCAGTACCAAATGGATACAGGAGGATGAGAATCATAGGTAGAATATAGTAATTGTTATGGCCATCTTGTCCTTTCTTCTAACAATAGCAGTGTGCACTAGATCCCACTTCATCTCCCGCTGCCTTGTGAAGTATTAAATAATATATATGAGATGAAACTAAAAAATTATTTACACTTGCTGATTCTGAAGCTTGTTTCATGTTGCACAGCAAAGCCTAAATCCCTTCCCGGGGTGAACTTCATCAAGATTTTGTCTGGTGAGAGAAAAATGTTGGGAAGTAACGGTTTTGTTCAGTTTCACTAATGTGGCCTTTGGCTCCCTGTCACATGAACTGATTTGTTGTCTGCAGAGGATGAAGCAGCCTTTGATGTACTATACTGTATAGCGTTTCAAATGATGGACGCCCAATGGCTTGCCATGCGTGCTTCTTATCTCCAGTTTAAGGTCTGCATTCTTTGGTCATGTGCCGTTCCACTTTGTCCTTATTTCATTGTTTTTTTTTTAGGATGTGATACAAGCAACAAGGATTCAATTGGAGAGGGAACTTTCTTTGGATGATATCCATCGAATTCGTGATTTACCAGCATACAATCTGTTATACAAATAGTCTCATATGATTCAGCTCTAAATTCTTCCAATTTGTGGGTGGTGATAACTTGAATCCGACCTCTATCCTTTCTGTTGGGATGGAAATGGTGGATTACTAGCAAAACATTCAGCAAATTTCTCTTGAGAAAGTTGGAGCGGGTCGTATATTTGAAATGTAAATGGAACCGTAAGCCAACCATACTTGGTTCACTAAGAAAGTAGCTAATTTTTTTTATGCGTTTAATCTTAAATTTTTTGTAGCTGGGCTCTGAGTAGTAAGTTCTGAACTAATAATAGTTGTGCGAATGTTTGGTTAACAAGGGGAGGTGGCATTATTTTGCTTGTTTGACATGCGGCGAAACGAATATAACATTTGGCCATGTATTGATCTGGTTTTCATAGTCAATATGTATCCGGCTATCATAGTCAATATCTTTTATAAATAAATGAATGTGATTATCCATTTTTTTCATAAAAAGAAAAGACAAGTGAAGAAGAGAAGAAAAGTTTTTTTGATGATGAAGAAGAGAAGAAAATTGTACAGAAAAAGGAAAGAAATAGTCAAAATGGAAATTGAGGGGATGGTAACTTTTCTTTAATTTCAGCTTTTTAAATAGGAGTAGAATATTTATTTTTAAATTTAATTTTTTTCAATAAGGTTTGAAATATCTTATTCCGGGAAAATGTGATATCAAAACAGATTCTAAGTCACAGTATTTTTTTGTCCACAGTGAGAAATGACTTCAAACCGAGGTAGCATAAATCAATGTTAAATTTTATTATTTTAGTAGTTAATTAATCAATCATAAGTATATGTTTTATGTTAATCCTCTCCTTTTATATATATTTTTTATAAAATAAAATAAATGAATCATAAGTGAAAATAAATTTACCAACTTTGGTGCAATTATAAAGTTATTACTATGTGACTTGGAATTCATGAATTTGAGTTGTGGAAATAGCCTCTTATAAAAAATTGTAAAGTGAGATTGCATACAATAGATCCAACGGTGGACCCTTCTCCGGAGTCTCCATATAGCACGAGTTTTGACCATCCTTTTTGGTCAAAAATAGAAATATTGGTTGGTTACAAAAGCGGGAAGCAACAACAACAACAACTAAGCCTTAATTCTATACTGGACGGGGTCTGCTATATGATTCTCTGTCTTCACGTTGCTCTCCAAAAAGTAAATAAATAAATAATAATAATAATAAATGGATAAATACATAACAAATATAAATAAATAATAAGTAATAAATAAAAAAATAAATAATAAATAATAAATAATTCTATGAGGGCTTGACATGTTAAAGCATAAAAATATCCCCTCAAACAAAGCTAATAAAAAGAGGTTTTTAACTGACTTATCCATAATCCTATATTAGATGGGGTTTGCTATATTGATTTTTTGTTTCCATATGGCTTTATCAAAAGAAAGATCAAGCTCAATATCTAGCATATAAAAAGAAAAAATATATTAGTAAATTTAATCAATAGTGTTGCTATAGAAGATAAGATCTTGTAAATCTAAAGAAGAAGAAGAATTATTGGTTCTAACCGATCTCTCCTATGAAATCTCTTGAAAAATTTCAAACTTTACCGACCACAGTCCCTCATTGATCAAAATTTACTCTGATCCCTAAAAAAAGTAGATCACTGTATTAATATAACTACTGAGAAGGGAGGTAATTACTATATATATTGATATGGACTAGATAATTCTTGAGCAAGAAAAGAAAAAGGCGTTGCTGGAACTATTTATATGTGCTCGTTCTTTGCTGACTTCAAAGCCAGAATTGGATGACTTTTCATGTGAGTAACAGAACCCTATTGTGTCCAAGTTTTTTTTTTTTTTGACTAAGTGGATAAACCACAGATTTATTTAAATTAAGATAGAGAGTTTCGATACATTGCTTGAATGAAATGGGAGAGTAAAAGATACAAATATAAGCCCTTCTCCGTCAGACATCAAGCAATTGGTTTCCTTGGCATCCTTCCTCAGGCTTGGTCCGTTTCCACCCCCGGGGCATTCCCTTCATTGTTGTTTCCGCCTGGCATGGACGGTGTGAATTCAAGATTGAGCTTGACCAGGTTCACGGATGTCTCCAGTTTTGTTCTCTTCATCAATGGAGCTGCATCAAACCAAGAAAGTATGAGGAAAGAGATATCACGAATGATTCTAACGTAAACACGTTGTTTATCTTGGAAACATCATCTATTTCTTTCTCCCCAAATACTCCAAGTGATTGCCATGACAACGATGTGCCACCCCTCTTGTAGGGCATTGTTCACCTGTGAGAGGGTGTTCTTTGTACCCCGTAGAGCCTTAAGTTCTCCCCCACCCTCCAATCTGGCTTCAAATAATATTTCAAAATAACTCCATATTTGTCTCGCATATGGGCTAGATATGAGTAGATGTTGTACTGTTTCGTCTGGGGATTCACATAGATAACATGTAGTTCGGTCGCCTCTCCACTTTCTTTTATGGAGGTTATCGAGAGTGAGAATCCTATCCTCTCGCGCCAGCCACGCGAAAAGGATTGTCTTTAGCGGGCATGGTTGTTTCCAGAAGCCTGGCTTAAGGTCACTTCTCAGACCTCCATCGATTGAGAACCGGTAGAGTGATTTGACCGAGAAAGCCCGATTGGTTGTTAGACACCACTCTCTGGTATCGGGGTCATCTGGCCTAATATTTAGGCTTATTAAAGCATGTGTTAAGAGATTTAGAGCTTCTATTTCTGAGGACGTGAGGGGCCCCGGCTTGAAGAGGGGTAGACCTCTTTAGATTCTGATGCAGGCCCTGTGGAGGGTTAAGTATTTTGTTGTAGCTAGTTCATACATCCCATGAGTTTACTTGCCACCAATTATCCCTCCAAAAGTTGGTGTCCTTTCCAGATCCTGGTATCACTCGGATATTGGAAAGGACTGGGGATTTTTCACGAGAAAGAGCTTTCCAAAAGGGAGAGGCTCTTCTCGGGGCTGCCTTGTGGGGATCAATGCCTCCTTTTCTAGCATATGCTTCTCAAAAAATCTTTTGACATATACCTGCGCGTCCGGTAAGTATCCGCCACCACCACTTCCCCAGCAACGCACCGTTAAAAGTTCTGAGATTTAAGATTCCCCATCCTCCATTTTCCTTGGGCCTACATATTCTGTCCCAGTTGACCAAGTGATATCCGTGCCCTTCTTTATCTACTCCTCTCCAGAGAAACTCCTTTCTGATGCCATCAATCTTCTTGATAACCCACTCCGGGAGACGGAAAGCCGACATCCAATGAATCGGGATTGTGGAAAGTACTTAGTTGAGCATCATGAGTCTTCCTCCCATGGATAACAACTTCCCTTTCCATGACGTCAGCCTTCCTCTTATTTTTGTAATTAGATTGTGCCAATCTTCCTTCTTAGGGCGGCCTCCAGAAAGTGGGACTCCCAAATATTTGATTGGGAGGTCGGCGACCGCACAGTTTAGGACTTGTGCAAAGTACTCTATGTTTTGGTCGACCACTTTAATTGGAATTACCGCACTTTTTGAGTAGTTAGCTCGTAGTCCTGATAGGCCCTCAAATAGATAGAAGGTTAGTTTCAGGATGCGAGCATCTTCAGTTCCCCCGGTGCAGAACACCAGGATGTCATCGGCATACTGGAGCATGGAGATGTTGTCTTCAATATTCGGCCCGATGGGGATGCCCCGATAGATGTTTGATTGGCTGGCGTTTGAAAGCATCATGGGTAGCACATCCATGGCTAGAGCAAAAAGTAAAGGGGAGAGGGGGTCCCCTTGTCTAAGGCCTCTTTTACTTCTGACATAGCCCGATGGAGTGCCGTTAATGAGGAATCTCGCTTTAGATGAAGTGAGCAGACATTTGATCCACCCTAGCCATTTAGGCCCAAAGCCCCTGGCCTTGAGGATGTCGAGGAGGTAGTTCCAGTCCACCGAGTCAAAGGCTTTTTCCAGGTCGATTTTGATTAGGGTCCCATTTGTGTTGCCGGATCTCATTTTGTGTATCAATTCTTCTGCTGCAATGATGTTATCTTGGATCATCCGCCCCTGTATGAATATTGTTTGGGATTCTTCTACTAGTTCACCTAGTACCCCTTTCAACCTGTTTGCCAGGACTTTGGAGATGATTTTGACTGAACAGTTAATCAAACTTATCGGTCTGTAGTCACTTATGCTTTCGGGGTTCTCATTCTTAGGGATTAGTAAAATGTGGGCCCAGTTGAGGCGTTCCATATTTGTTGTACCGTGGAAGAAATCTTCAAAAAGCTTCATTATATCTTCCTTTATGTTATTCCATCCTTGTTGATATAGAGCCATTGGGAAGCCATCAGGGCCTGGGGATTTATCCCCTCCTAAGTCATTTATTGCTCTTCTGATTTCTCCTTCATTGAAAGGTTCATCTAGTTGTATTAGCTCCACTCTTCTTTTTCTCAGGAACAATCGATCCCAGGAAGTAGTATATCTCATCGGTCGTTCTCTGCCAAACAGGTTGGTGAAATGACTTGAGATGGCATTGGATATTTGTGTGGGCTCAGTGATTAAGGCACCCTCATGCTGGATCTGTGTTATCCAATTGATGTTTCTACGTTGGTTGGCCACTGCATGAAAGAACTTTGTGTTTTGATCCCCCTGTTGAAGCCAATTAATTCTGGATCTTTGTCTCCAGTATGCTTCCTCCTCCAAGATGATCTGTTGGAATTCCTTTTTGTATGTGATTTCTTCTTCCATTTCTGGAGTTGTGAGATTCCTCGTTTCTCTGTGGGTGTCTAGTGTTCTGATATGGGAGAGGATTGTCCTTTTCCTTTCCATTGTTTGGAGGAGAGTTTCCTTTTTCCATGTACATAATTTGGTTTTCAATAATTTTAGTTTTTTACCCCATATAAATGCCCCGTCACCCTCCAATTGTTGTCCTTGCCATGCCTCCCGTACAGTATCCCAAAAGCCCTCTTCCTTCAGCCATTCTCTATTGAGTCTGAAGGGGGTGATTGCTGGAGTGTGTACTCCGCAATCTAAACAAAGTGGCACATGGTCTGAACCTACCCTCGGGAGTGCAGTTTGCCATATCCGGGGGTAGTCTAGGATCCATTCAGTGGAGATCAGGAATCTGTCTAACCTGGCGAACGCAGGCGATTCCCTTCCATTGGTCTATGTATATTTTCGTCCAAGGAGAGGGGGTCAATGAGCTGGAGATCTTGTATCATCCGGTCGAAGTCCTCCCTTTCTTGTGTCCCATGGGCCGCGTTGTTGGCATCCTCCCGGCTTCTAATTGTGTTGAAGTCGCCGCATATAAGCCATGTACCCCCCCATTGCCCCCTGATCCCCCTGATCTCATCCCAGCATTCTGATTTCTGTGCGGGGTTGCACGGGGCATACACCGTAGTAATCATGCTTGACTTGTTTCCTCTAGTTTTGTCTTCCAAGATCACCGATAGCGTGTAAAGTCCGCTATAAACATTCTGGAGATTGTGTTTGTTACTGCTCCATCCGACGCAGCATCCACCCCGAGTCTCAGTTGCTAGAAGGGCTTCCCATTTGTCGTAATAGGTGCCCCCTAATGATCTCCAAGTAGCATGACTGATGTTATTCAGCTTTGTTTCTTGCATACAGAAAATGTCCGGCTTATGAAGATATAAGAAATCTTTAATGAGGTACCGTTTCTTTTTCTGCCCCAATCCCCTAATGTTCCAGGAAATAACTTTCATTAAGAAACTATTCTTTCCCTGATGAGTTCGGCGAGGAGGGGAAGGATCAACCTTAGTTGGTTTTCCTTGCCCCTTCTGTCCTTGCCGCTTCTTCCTGGCGGATGTGTTGTATGTATTCTTCCTTGACGGAGGACTCGGTTCCCAAATCCACCCCAAGTTTCTTGGCAGCTGATAAAATTTTCCTGTTTGGCCAATCACAGAAGATTAGGGGGTTAGATAATGGGTTGATATTATTACCTGTGGGGCTGGTTTGGTCCCGTACTGTTCTCCTCTTCCGGGAGGTGGTTGGTGGAGCGATGAAACCTTCCTTTTCAAATCTCTCAGATATCTGTTTTCTGGTCCTTACACTGCGCCGAGTGGCTTCTTGATAAGTGTTCAATTGAGCATATTTTCTCATCATTCTCTTATATGTTTTAATGCTATTTTGGAGTAATTTTAGCCCATTGGTACTTAATTAGTGTTAATTCTTATCTATAGGGCATTGTAGAGCCTCAAGAATAAAAAGGAAGAAATTCTACATCATTTGAGGTGAAAAAGGAAGCAATTAGAGAAAACTGCAGCAGTCCTGAAAGAGCAGCAAAGATCAGAAATTTATTACAAGATCTACAGGACTCTAAATCAAGTCTCCACCGTTCATATTCAAGAGAAGCAAGTTAGGAACACTCGGTTAAAATTTCAGGTCAATCCGACAAGAATTGGTCATCCGATCGAGTGCTTGATGAAGACTGCGCGGTGCAAAATCCAGCCATACGGGATTGTATGCGGCCCGTATACACGCCCGTATATAGGGACCTGAAATCCATACGGGCTGTTATACAACCCGTATATAGGCCTGTATGGAGGGACCTGGAAGCCATACGGGCTGTCATACGGCCCGTATACAGGCCCGTATGGACTCATTTCTGGGCCCGATCTGTATCCGATTTTCACATGATTTGGCCCCACACGAACCCTAAAGGTGAAACCCCTATAAATAAGAATGTCTTAGGGTTAAGGAAGCCATCTCTTGGCCTTTGGCCACCTTTTGGGCCGTCATGGAGATCTTGGAGTTCATCAATGGCTAGGGTTTGAAGGGATCCACTTGGGAACGAGCTAGGGCTTGAAGGGAGTCATCATCAACAACCCAATCGGCACGCCAACAGCGGAGGGAACATAGGAGGGAGGTTTATTTGTGTTTATTTTGATGTTTTCTCCTTTATTTGTATTGGATTTGTGTTCCTCTTTCATGGGGAACTAATAGTTTAGGTATTTGGGCATGTTGAACCCTTGGGTTATATATGAACTTTGATTTTGATTGTTAATGATTATCTAGTTGTTTTTCCATGATTGAGATCTATTGGATGTTTTAATGTAAGTTTATCCCTCTACGTTGCGAGAGCCCGGAGGGATCTTCGTAGTCCATACGGGGGAAGAAGCGAACGCCTCCCCGTGTGTAGACCATCTCCAATAGAGGGGATTATGAGTATACCGGGAACACGGATACTAAGGAGAGCGAGTCCTTAAGATGAATTATTCCCATAATCCCTCCAAGATATAGGTTCAAGAACATAATCGGTAAGGGCGCTAGGATTAGTAACTCACATCGGGATTAGGGAGTGAGTGAAAGCACGATAGGAACCCTTGGTCCAATCCATTATAACTAGTGATCTTCGCATTCATTATCTATCTTAATGAGAACCCAAGGGGGATTCATTGCCCGAATACCCCCTTCCTATGATTGATTTACCCCAAGATTCAATCCCGCCATTAGTGATATCCAATTTTTAGGTTTTCTTAGTTTAGATTAGTTAAAACAACTACCAATCTTTGTTTAGACTAGATAATAGACCACTAGTTAGTACTAGTACTTCTCGGTCCCTGAGGTTCGACAACCCGACTTTCATAGTCCACTTTATTACTTGATACGACCCGTACACTTGCGGATTTTAGCGCATCACTTCTTTTGTGGCTTTTGCATCAGTTTTCTTCTGTGGATCATCCATCAGGGTTGGAGGAGTACGTTGTAGCTCAATTTCAGGATCCTCGGGCGGTTCTTCTCTACCCTGCTCTTTATTTCCCATCATGTCTCCCCATGTGGCATCAGCTATGTAATTCCATACCCCTTGGATATACCTCCATTTGTATTTGGAGGGGTCAAAATTTAAATCTGGGCCTGTGCTTGGGGGTACCCTCTTCATTAAGTTGCTTGTGGTGGGATTCGGATTGTCACCAGGCTCAATAATAACTTTTGGGCTTTCAGCTAACTTTAAGTCTCCAAGCTTTGGGATATGGTTTTCATTGTTTGTCTCTGTCGGGCTTATTGGCTCTCCCAGATCTTGTTCACCACCTTCTACGGGTGATGGTGAATTTTCTTTGTGGTCCACATTAGGTTCCTCCTCTTCCGGGTTGTCCTCATCCCAATCTAGTTGAGAATTCCACATATTTTCCATTTTTAATTCAATTTCTTTTATTACTTGTTCTTCAAATTCATCATCCGATTCTCCCATGCCATTTTCATCAGATATTGGATAGATAGGAAGTGTGGTTATTTTTTCATTAATTTTTGCCCTATCATTGTTACTTAATACATCCTCCATATTTTTAAACATATTTTCCTGATTTTGTGAATTGTTGGCTGAGTTGTGGGTTAGACTTGTCAATTGGACCCTTGTGTTGACCAAGTCCAACTTTGGTTCAACCATCATCACATTTTTCCCTTTATCTTTAGCATACACCGGCTGGGCATGCACCACGTGGGCTTCTGGCTGAATCAAACGGCTGCCAACATCTTGTTCTCCCCGAAGCCGCATCTCCCTCCCACTTTGTGCGTCCGAGGTTGTCCCCATAAATTTGCCAACCACGTGTCTTCTCCCAGTTAAATCTGGGCCCTTCTTTTGCAAATTTTCTTTTTTATCCGAGCTATCCACCTGTATTATATTATCCTCCGTAACTGACTGCTTTTTGGGATTTTTTTCTTTTTCCATGCAAACGGACGATAGCCATCCTTTCGCAGCGGCGTTGCAAGCGATAACTTCCGAAGCCATGCATTCGTACATTCTTCTTTTCCCTGTCACCTCTTGCATTGACTAGTGGGTCTTGCCTGGTGGACCGATGTGTCTTACATCACCTTGGATTTGAATTTCTCCAGCTTTTGTTTTCAGCTTTTCCAGCGCCACCGTCATCTCCGGCGCTACCGTCTTCTCCTGCGGTAGACCCCATGGGAGAGGTGGTTCACCTCTATCCAGTTGAACCTTGACCGTGAATTTTTCATTAAGAACATTGTATATAATGGTCATAGGGAGAGTCTTTCCCCGGCGTATCCTTACCGCCGCCCTACAGTGACCGGCATAGAAAGCTTTGCCTTTGGCCATGTATGCAAGATCACCAACTGACTTTAGTAGTCTCGCTAAAGTGTCGCGCCGCTGGCAGAAAATTGGGAGCCCTTTGGCGGTGATCCATCGCAATTCGCCGTCTGCCTTCCCGGTAGCATTAGTTGTCGTCGTGCATGGTGCACATTGGACAGTGAAGCCCTTGAATTCCAGGTCCTGAATGTTTTCAATTTTCCTGGCCAAGTCCTCCGTCGGACAGTGGAGGAGTATGAGATCTACTTTGTCATCCTCGAAAGGCTGTGCCGTCCATTTTAGTTCCGGCGCCATCATCGCTGCCATCTCCTCTTCACCCTGCGGTCAGTGCAGTACTTCTGAGGGAAGACAATGGAGTTCAGAAGCCAATCTATTACACCAGTAAGATCCTTAACGACGCGGAGTCAAGATATCTACCACTTGAAAAGTTGGCTTTCGCTCTCATCACATCCGCACGAAGATTAAGGCCTTATTTTCAAGCGCACAAAGTTACGGTGCTGACGGATCAACCCTTAAAGCAAGTCCTCTATAAGCCTGAAAATTTCGGGAGTCTAGCCAAGTGGGTAATAGAGTTGGGTGAGTTTGATCTCACCTATAAATCCCGAACGGCAATCAAGGCTCAAGTGCTGGCGGATTTTATTGTAGAATTGACCATTCCCACAAATGAGGATGAAACCCGCCAGAATATCCGGAGGAAAGTCCTAGCATCCCATGGTCCTTATATGTTGATGGATCAGCAACTGAAGAAAGGTCAGGAGCCGGCTTCGTCCTTTATTCTCCTTCCAAATGGAAAATTGCAACAGTTCTTAAGTTCCAATTCCGAGCAACCAACAACGAGGCCGAATATGAAGCCCTCATCGCAGGATTGCGTTTGGCCCGAGGGCTCAGAATTCAACGCCTACATGTATATTCCGACTCACAGCTGGTCGTTAGCCATACATTGGGCAACTTTGAAGCAAAGGAGGAGAACATGGTCAAATACCAAACAGTGGTAAAGAAGATAGTCCCCCACTTCGCTCATTTCCAGATTGAAAAAATCTGTCGGGCACAAAATGAAGAAGCGTGCGCTTTATCTAAAAGCCATCATAGCAACGGGCGATGCGTAATCTTCCTTCAACCTACGCATTACCTTCCCAACGAAAACTATTGAGGGGTTAGAAGGGGAAGTACAAAGTACAAGGAAGAGTCAAGTTGGATGGATCTCATTAGAAACTCACTGAAAGGTGGAAATACACCATCCAACAAGACAGAAGCCCGACGGATCTCTTACAAATCCGCTCAATACACCATCATTGGCGAAAATCTATACAAGAGGTCCTATACGCAACCCTTCTTAAGGTGCTTACGTCCCACAGAAGCAAACTACATCCTTCAAGAAATTCATGAAGGTATTGGAGGGGAAGACATAGGAGGCAAAGCCTTAAGTTACAAAGTCCTGCGACAGGGCTATTACTGGCCAACATTAACTCGAGATGCCGTGGCGTTCGCTCGAAAATGTGATGCCTGCCAACGGCATTCCAAGATTCAAAGGCGACCACCAACACTGCTCACGCCGATTATTAGCCCTTGCCTGTTTGCTATCTGGGGAATTGATCTCCTAGGGCCATTTCCCACTTCAACTCGACAAATGAAGTTTTTGATAGTGGCTATCGATTACTTCACCAAATGGGTAGAAGTTGAGCCTTTGGCCAAAATCACGGAGAAAGCTTGTCGTGGGTTCTTAGGCGAATCTGGCCAGTTCGTCGATTCGAATTCGGCCGCCTTCATTTTGATAACGGGCGACAATTTGATAACAAGGCTTTCAAAAGCTTTTGTTCAGAGCTCCTGAATCAATCCAGATTAACTTCGCACGCATCCCCTGCTCCAACGGCCAGGTAGAGGTAACCAATCGCACCTTGCTCCAAGCTCTCAAAACCCGGGTCTCTAAAAAAGGAACTAACTGGGTTGAAGAAATTTCTAGCGTTCTCTGGGCTTACAGGACAACCACAAGAACCCCTACAGGAGAAACTCCGTTCTCTCTCACCTATGGGTCAGAAGCTGTCATCCCTGCAGATATAGGAATGCCTACTCTACGGACACAACAAATTTTCTCATCAGAAGAAAATGAGAAGAATCTCCGAGCGGAACTTGACTTACTTGAAGAGCGAAGGGAAGCTACGGAAACAAAGGCAGCCATCTATCGCCAAAGAGTAAAAAGATTCTATGACACAAGGGTAAAAAGAGTCTTCTTCCAAATCGGCGACCTGGTCCTAAGAGAAAACGAGTTCCAGGGAAACAAAAGCCGAACGGGGAAGCTAACTCCTAATTGGGAAGGCCCTTACGTCATACAGAAAATTGTCCGAACATGCACCTATTATCTGGTAAATATGGAAGAAAAAATGCTCAAGCGTCCATTTCATGTTGAACACTTGCGACGCTACTATCAGTAAATCGTGTAGTCGTCTCCATGTTCCATGGAATAAAGCTTAAGTTTTCTTTCAAACAAAAATGAGGTGAAAGTCCCATTCTACAAAAATGAGGTGCAAGTCCCATTCCACAAAAATGAGGTGAAAATCCCATTCCTAAAAGATGAGTCGGAGTTATCCTACAAGGATAAACGATAACTCTCATCCAGAAATAAGGGGCAAAAATCCCGATCGAAATTTGAGGCAACAATCTCATTTACAAAAGCAAGGATCTTACTCAACGAATCAAAGTCCCAACATTGGACTAAGGAGAGAAGAACATGCTATGAAGCTTAACTTACAAGCCAAATAAAGGAAGAAAGGTCTTGCGAAGGACTTCTTAAATGGTTAAAGCCATCACTCGGAAATAAAGTCTTCACCAAAGAAAAAGGTTTGTGTTTCATTCATGTAAATTGAAATTACATTCCAAAATGACTAGGTAATTACAAAAACATCCCTAAGAACTAGGGCCCTCGGGGCGGTTGGCCGCTTCTAGAGGAACTTAAGTTGGAGGTTTGGAAGGGGCTGAAACAGGAACCTCTGGAGTCTTTATAAGCTGCAACTCTTTTAGCTCCATAAACTTCTTCAAAACTCCAGCAAGCCCCATAGACAAAACTTCTGCAGGAGGAACATGGTGGCCCATCTGCTGCACCACAGAATAGATACGGGTAGCCCCTTCTTTGGCTTTCGCCCTAAGCCGAGCGACCTCTTTCTCCAATTTATCCGCTCGTTCAATTAAGTCTTTAATCTCCTACGAGTCGGATTTAGGGGTCCTCTATCTGGAAACCAAGTTTTCCTTAAGTGTATCGCGCTCCCCCTTGAGTTCTTCTAACTCAACCTGAATGGCGGCGAGTTCCGCAACCTTCAACTTTAGACTCTATTGGGCATCAACACGCTCATCTTGAGCAGATTTAAGTTCCTTCTTCAAACTGCTAGAGTCCTCTTGTAGTCTTTTGATATCCTCCTTAGCAGTCTGAAGAGAGCCCTCAGAACTCGCCAGCTTGGCCGCTAAGTCATTTTTCTCTTTTTCTATAGCGATAATTATTTGAAGCAGCTCGGCTTTATCCTTCTCAAAAGTATGGATAATAGCGAAGTGCTTCTTTTCTTTCCTCCAAGGCCTCCACCTTAGAGTTTAGCCGGGCAAATTCACGCCTACTTGCTTCCATCTTTGCCAAGTCCTCTTGACAAAGATTGCACTTCGGGATCCGCCCCTAACGCCGTAGTTTACTTAAATAACAAAGGAGTTATAGGCGATACCAAGTTTAGGAGCGAAAGAAATGTGAGAACGGTCCTTACCAAAGATGGCCAATCGGAAAAGGCGGCAAGTGGCCTTTTCCTCCCGACTCTCCGTAGCTTAGTGGAAAGTCGCTCAGCCGCATGGCCATCAAAACATCTTTCATGTAACCAAAGATCCCGAAAAGGGATGTCTTCAGAGGGCAACTCCTTCCCTTGAGTTGCCGGTCCTCTTAAAACTGAGTCTGCCACCCTCAGTTTATCTAAGAGAGCCGCTTCTCCCGCCTCCGCCTGTAAAAGAAAACCTAAGTTCAAAAATTATTGCAGAACAATGATACCCTTAAAGAAATAAATCCTTACCTCCTTGAGGAGGATATCTTCTAGTTGACTAGAAGAGGGCCCTTCGGAAATTGGCGATAAAGCCGGGTGAGCCTCTACCACAGGTGAACTCACCTGTTCCATCATGATTCCGGGACCCGATGCGTCCTCGGAATTCTTCCTCTTCGTCCTCCTCTCCCGTAAGGACCCTGTAGTGGGGTCTCTTTGGCGCCCTTTCTTGGAAGAGTCGACCTCTTTTCTCTTCCTCTTCTTTTTCTCCTCCTTGGAGGTGTCAACACTTTTGCTAGAAGCCGCTTCCTTTTTCTTCCGCCCACGAGGTAGGGGCGGATGGACTTCACCTTCATAAGAAGCCAAGAGGCCCTTAACGTAGCTCAAGTCTTCATTCTCCATCGGACTTTCTGCAAAATAAAATTCCGAATCATGTTAGATATCGCGATTCAAGATCAAACTAAGATAGATACACGAATAAATCCTACCAGTAGATACTACTAAACGACATTTAACGAGGTTTTCCTTGGTCAAGAACTCAGCCATATAAACCTTGGATAGACCCGTCATTGACTTAAGAAGTGTTTGTGCCTAAAAAGTGCATTGAAAATAATATGTACCAATGTTTAATTGAAAGGGGCCAATAATGAAATATTATGATTATAAATTCAAATGAAATATTTTGAAATAAAAAATATTTATCCGGTCATATCCCGAGGCAGGCCAATGCTACAAATCCTGAGATAGCCGAGGACAAATCTCAAGGCAAATCTCAAGCCGTAAGATAACCCGCAAACATATCTCGAGGCAAGTTTTAAATCTTAAGATGGCCCGAGAACCAATCTCAAGGCAATATAAAAAAAAATATAAATATATTTTCTAAAAAAAATGATAATAATAAAAAAATAATAATCAATCAAATCAAATTGGCAAAAAAAAAAAGAAATAAATCAGTCAATTAAAATTAAAATTAAAAGATTGATCATATTGGCCAAAAAAGGAAATAAATCAGTTGATCATATTGGCCAAGAATGGAAGAAATCAATCAGATTAAAATCAAAAGGTTCAATTTCAAATAAAAAAAGATATCAATTAAATTAAATAAAATTGGAAAGATAGGTGGCTGTGAGGTAATGGAGGCGAGAGAAAGAAAAATCAGAGGGCTTGGGGCTGATATATAGAAGAGGAGAAAAGAGAAATCAGGATGGGGGGGAGAGCCTCTCTCTCTCTCTCGTTTTCTTGATCACCGCCAGCCCATCGCCACCAAACTTTGGCTTGGACGCCGTCGCCTCGCCCCATCAAGCCTCCACATCTGCTGAAGAAGGAAGAACAGTCTCCATCATTTGATCTCGGTCGGACAAGCGGACTGGATCCTGTCTCTAATGGGTTTGCCGAAGGAGACAGGCTCGGGTCCGCCGCCGATGAGATATCGTCGCCGACGAAGTGATGTTGATGTCCTTTGATGCCAAGCCAGATCCGACCATCGTCGCCGCCGGCCTCCGCCGAAGCCGCCGATGATGCTGCTGCTAAAGCCTGACGCCGAGCCACCACTGAAGCCCCCAAGCTGCTCACCACCGGAGGATTACACTACTAATATATGTATATATATTCTGAAAATGAGAAGAAGCGAAGGAGGCCACCCCTTTGCTCGAGCACCTCTGCGCCCCTCGTCGTTGCCGAGCCCCTGACGAACAGTCCGGTGAGGATCTGGAGAAGAAGGAAGAAGCCCTCCCCTCTCTGCGCTTCTACGCCACCGAGCCTCCGTAGCTCCACCGCACCCCTTTCTGCCGTCAGAGAAAGACGATGAAGAAGATCTTGATGGAGCCAACCGCCTCTGTACCGTTGGTCTCCGTCGTCTCCGTTCGTTGACGAGCCGCCAAGATCAGTCCCATCGCTAACAAGGCATCACCGCCGGTGAGAAGCCCAGCATCAATCCATCGTTGATGAGATGTTGTCACGGGAGATCAGCTCCATCATTGACGAGATGCCCAAGATCATCTATGCTGCCGATGCCCTCTGCGCCGCCTATCGCCGTTGCCCCGATCGTGGCTGGTTTGACTCAGAAGCCCCAAGCTGCCGCCAGAGAAGAAGGCCTTCTTCCCTCTGTGCTTTTGCGCCGTTGAGTCGTCAGAGAAGAAAACCTTGGAGGATTATACTGTAATAGATACATATACATATATTGCACCGCCGGCCTGAAGACCACGACCACACTGTCATGCTCTTTAAGATGCTTAAAGAGGCTATGCTTTCCCGCCGACGACCTGTGGCCACCAGCAGAGAAGCACTCTGAGACGGAGCAGAATGAGGTCCAGAAGCTCTGCCATGAGGAGCACCCCAGTCCGATGCTCTCTACTTAATATGGCCACCACATGTTCGATGGAATTCCCTAGTGAGGATGGACGGCAGGAATCACTCCACATCGCTGTTCAGACAAAGAAGTTCAGCCATATACTATGCTTATTGTGCAGAAGGTGTGCACTGAGATGCACAAGAGCGTGACGACTACTGCCAGGATTGCGAACCATCTTGGTTACATGTTCCTTGCCCACCACAAGGGCTGCTGTCACCAACCTGTACAAGCATATGAACGCCTTTTTCCAGAAATGATCAATGATATGAGACACAGCGTTGGTGTTTATTTCAATGGTGAAGGCGATGTACAACCAAGAGAAGTTTGTATACTCATGCTCAGATGTCATCATTGTTTGCCGCTCAGAGATTTCCACAAGAGCAACACCTCGAAGGAAATGTATCTGCAAAGATTGTATGGTCGCCCCTCTTGACTGGGAGAATTCGTTGATGCAGTTAAAAGATTGAAAGAAAGTTTTGGCCTGAAGCATGTCGCAGATGGATATATCGGGAGCTGCAATAAGTACTGCTTTGGTTGACCAGCCGGGTTTATCTCTTACAGATATTGATTTGACAAAATCATCTCCAACAAGTTGAAGATGGTGCTGCTATGAAGAATATCGTTGCAGAAATTATGACAAAAAGAGATCAAATGAAATATGTTTATTGAATTTGAAGTTATGTAAGTTTGTGGATATGTTGTTGTAAAAGAAAGAGAAAGAATTTCCAACAATGAAGATGATCCAGTGAAAATCACGGTGCACATAACCCGTTCGATGAAATGCCTTGAAGAAGTCCTGAAGATTGCTGCAGCTTACATATAATTTGTGGGAGCACTTAGTGTCCAGTTATGCCACTCCAAGACCTCTTGTCCAGTGCTGCAACACGAGGAACCCAATTAGCCATCAAAGAAGCATGCCAAGATGATGCTGCTAGGTTGCTGTAAAATAAAGAGAATGAAGAGGGAAAGAAATGTAATTTTAGAAAATGATACTGGTGAAATGTCCCAAGGGGTCACAACTTCCCTCCACTTCATTTGCACTTGAAAGTCCTATAATTTTGAAAGTCTTCAACAAAGTTGTTTCATCTTGTAGAACTGTTGACAGATGCTATGCATTGCTTAAGAAAGATACCAGCAAGGTAGATTCGCTTATGCAAGGGAATGACTCATGGAGATGATGAGGCTACGGTATTGCTGCAAAGTAAAACAAAGAGAGAGGGAAAGAAGGCAACGTTGTGAGATTGTTGTTGCTGGTATTGCATTGGCAGTAATGATTTGTAAGAACCTGATGAGCTTCGCTATGTGATAATCAGGAATCTTGAAAGTTTCAATCACAACAAGGCTATTGCACATGCAAGAATGCTAACCTTCTAAGAGTTCCTTGGAGCTATTTAAGTGTTCATATATATCATGGGCATAAAGTTCATATATATGTCACATGGCGTTTGTTTTATTTTGTGGCTGCAGAAGCAAGCTACTTAGCCAGGCAAATGAAAATTAGTAACACTCACAATACCAAAGTGATAATGTACTGACAAAGTTGAGACTTGTGAGGCTGTGAATTCCATGAAGAAGCTAGCGTGAATTCTAATGCTTTGGTTATAAAAAAATCAGTGTCACTTTGTTCTATCATACACGGGAAATCTCATTGTGATGCGCATATTACTAATGGCCTGCAAAGCATGTGAAATCAGCCATCTTTTTTTTGAAAGTAGTCAAAACGGAGGTCAATTGTCAAGAGAGGTTGAGAATGGATTGTCTTACTAATTTTATTATTACTCAATGGCAATTGTATGGGGAATTCAATAACATAAAATAAAATAAAATAAAATAAAAAAAGGAGCAAAGCTAATAGCATAGAGCCCACACACATGGCATAATGAGAATCATTAATCACTTTTGTTGACTTTCTATAAATTATCAAGAAAATTTGGATGATAATGACATGGGTGCTTGATTGCAATAAAATTGAAAGGGCAAACCCCAAAGCATGATATGTCCCAAAGTGGTGCTCATCTCGAAGCGACGATGGATACGCATTTTAAGGCAGTCAATGGAATATAAATCTCTCAATGGCACACATCTCAGGACAACGAGAAAGCACAAGTCCGTTGATGTAATACATACTGAAGCGACAGGAAACACACTTCGGGGCGGTCATCAAAATTATAAATCCCAAAATCTCAAGGTGGTGGTAAAGTCGGCATCTTGAGGCAACCAAAAGCAGCTCAAGTTCCAAAGCGATGAAGCACATATTCCAAGGCGAAAGGCAGCATCATTTGTATAAATAAATAAATAAAATATATATTCAAGTTTTTATATGATATATATGTAATAAATTATTATGATCTGCAATGAATGAACTATTTTTTTTCATTTCCTCTACTTGTACTTTTGCCCTTAATCGGAGGTTCCCACGACGTTGTCTGGGGTAATTAATAATAGAGGCTTGCCTCTATTAGGAATGGAAGAACCCACAAACAAACAAATATGACATTTGTGATTCGATGTATCGCCTGGTGTCTCTTCACAGACACGACGTCGGGCGGGTATTTTCGATCCCACAAGAAGAACCTTCTCTTCTTTCGTCATTTCCTCACAAACAATATCCGATCGGGGAACTTCCCACTTTGTTCGGACATCCCACTCGGATTTATTTTTAACAAAGAAAAATTTACTCTTCCACCGTTTAATGGAAGAAGAAACTTTCCCTAAAAACTTTCTTCCGGAACGAGCGGAGAAGTAGTACCAATCGGCATTAGACTCTAAACATAGGCTAAACAACATACGGAACCAACGGACGGTCGGACTTACTCTGTAATTTTTGAAAACAATGACAAAGCCGTTCACTAATCTCCAAGGGTTCAGAGTCAGCTGTGAAGGACACAGATGATACTCCTCTAGAATTGCCTTAGCAAAATCAGAAAAAGGAAGTCTGAGGCCACCCGATAACGCATCTTGATAGATAGCTATCTCTCCTTCCCTGGGAGAACTCGCCCTCTCCCCAGAACAGGGGACCCTAACCTCAAATAGAGAGAGATCTATCTCATATTTCTCCACCATGCCATCTACATCCTTCTGCCCAAGAAGGCTTATGAATGTACCAGACCCCCTACCCATTGCCCTAGAAGCAGGATGAACCCGCGAACCCTGGACTGGAATATACCTAGGTTCACCTGGAATCGCGACGGAGACCGTAGGGTTGGACGGAGAGGGGATCAAAGACTCATGAGAAGAACTAGAGGAAGAGGATGTAGCACTAGCCATTACCTTAGAAGAGAAAAGGACAAGAAAAAAACACAGAAAGCTTAAGACCAGGGCTCGCCGGAGAAGAAGAAGTTTTCAAAAGACGCTATTCGACTTTTGAAATAAAACCCTTTTTTCCTATACGATTCCGCTTATATGTAAAGGAGATAAATCCCGGGCCGTTAGATCCCAGAGCTGCATCCCTATCAAACCGTTTAACCAAGGGTCCCTAAATCTGGACCGTTCAGATATCCATTATCACTTTTCCTCAAACAAATCAAAACTCCGTCTACGTCAGCATACCAAACGCCGCCTGACACATAGAAAACCGCGCTTATCATGATGTTGACAAGCCAAAAGCTGGCGCCGCGCCAGCGCACATCGCTATCGCCACTATCTCCCCTTTAATGCTAAATAGTAGGGGAGACAGCGTGTCGTCTCGTGGAATAACAGCGCCGTGTAGAGCCCACATCATAAGAAACAAAACGCATTAATATCCCAACAACATAGGATCACTAAAGTGATCATTTCTTCTTGAAGAAATCGAAGACTTTATGAGCAAATTAATAAACTTTATTCATGTTACAACGGCGGTAGTATTAAAAAGCACACAACAAAGCAACATGGCAAACCGGTAAACATATTCTCCGGCCGGAATTCCCGATTAACAATCCACGTGTCCGTCCGAGGACCCACCTGAATAAGATTGAAGAGACGCCTTGCGGACTTCCACAACCGTCGCTGTCCTCGTTATCGCTAGGAAATCCCGGCAAAGCGCGTGGGCGAAGATGAGGGCCCACTTCTCTACGGCAGGAGTCGCTCCCAAACATTTCAACTTCAAAGCGCACATCCCCTGCATAAGTAATAACTAAGGTGATAATTAAAAGATCCCATGCCTCTACGTCATGGTCAACATGGAAGGTTTCCCACCATTCCTCAATGCTTATGTCACCTAATCCCCTATCAACAACCAGCATTGATGGCCATATACAGCCATTCGGACTTACTAATTGGATAATCCCAGTCCTCAATTCCGATAAATGTTCGTAAAACGAACTTGGAATTCGTAAGCGACGAGAACACTGGGTAAAAGTAAAAACCTTAAAAAAGGACAAACGCTGAGCCATTTTTACCAAAACGCAAGGATGGCAGTAGAATGGATAAAAACACTATCCATGCCAACTCCTTAAATAGCAAAACTTGGTGACACTATAGACGAAAAATCCGGAGAAAAATCTACCTCGATTTAAAACAACAACACAGTAAACGTCGGTCACCTATTAAAAACACATGTATCTTAGGCAAAATCTACACCTACATAGACACGCCAACTAAGAAAAATACTTGTTCTCGAACCAAGCGAAAAGTGCGATTAGCTCATCCCTCTCTCAAATTTTTCGAACAAGTACATTTCGGGGGGGACTAATGTTATGGATATATTTGGTAAGACACGTGTCATCGACCCAAATAACCACCTGTCATACACAGGACTATGTCTATCTAGCCACGTGGCAATATCACCAAATAACAGGAGGGTTCCTAGCACAATTTCGTTCGGCAAATAACAGGGTTCAATCCTACCAACAAGTCCGTCGGAATTATAGCAACCTTCTTATCCACAAAACGTGAGGGTCTCATAAGGTGCTTATAGCCACCTGGGGAAGAAAATATCTAACGCCTCTACAGTAAGTAGATCTTATCCACTTGCCTCTACAAAGATGGCGATATTTACTCTACTTACTTACGTAAGCACCTACACAAGATGGCGAGATATTTTCTTACCGCCTTAGGAGATATTATTTCAACTCACCGCCTTTCAAGATATTTTCTTAAACCGCCTCTAATCTGCTATAAAAGAAGACCAATGATAAAGAGAACAGGATCGGAAAAAATCACCACACAAAAGAGCTAACTCATGTTTAAGACCGCCTTCTTACAGTTTTCGACTTAAGCATGAATTTGAATCCGCGGAAAAGACCCAATTCAATCGCCTTTTCTCCCTCTTACAGATTCATCCCAAAGGAAAGGAAAGCCAGGGTAATTCCGAGTGAATTTCCAAAGCATTCTCCATGTTCTCCGTTCAGAAGTTGAAGTAAGCGTCCACACCAACTATAAATTTCAACCGTTTGTCGAAGGCTGAGACCAGATCACGAGGCCGCAATAGCCAAAGCGTGAGGTGGACCAGTCTTTGGCATCAACATAATGATTATATAAATTATTTTATAAATTTAAAAAAAATATTTTTAAATATATAATAATTATATATTAATGGTAAATATAAGATATTATTAGTTTAGAGTTAAAATTAGGAGAAATTATTTATTAGTCTCTGGCACTATTTGGTACTATTTTCCACCCAAAACTCACACACCCAAAATACTATTACACTAAACCCCTACACACCCCTCCCAAGGACCCCAAAGGAAAAAAACAGACCGTGCCAGAGACTTTTAATTAATTACCTATTAAAATTATTATTATCTATTAATTAATATAAATATTATTAATTATTTTATTATAAATAATTAATATTATTTTAATCCTCATCCATATCTCTATACATCCATTCAAACACCCAATAATTTTTATACATTCTCTTCATCCCACCAATCAAACATCCACTTAAATTTTTTATGTATATTCAAGTCCATATATATCCACGTCCAAGGGATCTCCAATTATGTTCTTCCAAACGCTCCCTTAAAAGACAGATGTTTTGTTGAACCCCAAAGTGTGTTGAAACCCAAGAAATTGTCCATCCTAATGCGTAACTATGAGAGTGGAGTCTTTCTTGGGTTGCCCATCTTTTGTCAACAATAGCTGTTGGTTCTTTAAGAAAAAAAATGAATTTGTTTTAAGAAAAATATTAATTTAAATAAATAAATTTAATTTAATTTATATTATAAAGTTAATGTTTGATATTTACTAATAATAAATTAAAACTTAAAAATAATAGTTTTCTTTTTCTATTTTTAATAATGATTATACAATATTTTCATGAAAACACAAGTTAAATCACAGAATAAAAATTAAAAAAAATAACCTTTAAATTACAAAACTACGTTGTGGTTTGTTTTGGTTCATATTTTTTTTAGTGGTCAAGACTTATTTTGTATTTTTTTTTTTCAAAAATAGATCTATTAATTAATGTAATATGATATGGGTATAACCGGTTGGACACGTGATGATATCCTGAGTGCCCATCCGACCGGTCTAGATTGGACACGCGGTTATTGGAGAAGTGCTCTAAAGACAATCACCTTTGGCATTTTATACACAAATTTATTTATTTAATAAAAGGCTTCTTCATTATTTAAATGTTCACTACTATGAATATGATATAAGATCTTAAATCTAATTAATGAAGTCGTCCATGATACAATACATATCATGAAGGAAATTATGATAGATATCATAATGTGGGATTTTTATCATGTGTAATTATGTACGTATCTAAATATCCATAGTCGAAGGATCAATGAGACGGGACATCATTGATCCAACAAGACTAGCACATATTATGCTCCTTGATCCGATCAAGCAGTTGTTCTCACAAGCTGGAAGCATGGAGATGTTTTGAGTGAACATGTGGATGCTTGCTAAGGGTAGCAAGTTCATTGGATGACCTACCATGAGTCTTTATATGGTTATCATATTAAAATGTCAGTGAAGATCTCATTGCAGCAATGGTGCAAATATCCTTAGACTTGGGTACACAAGTTATCTTGGATATGGATCCTGTGCTTTGATGTCATTCCTATGTTTCCCTTCAAGGGTTACTTACAGGGTGGTGATTGGGTACAACTTTAAAGTATTCGAAGGTATTTGGGTAGCCAACAGAGGATTTACCACTCCTGATAGAAGGAGAGTATACCCATGGCTACTTGTTAAGTCATTACTCAGGAATCTCTGGCCAGAATAACTTGTCATGAAGATGGTCTTCGATGACATAAGTTTTGAGTAATGGATCCCAAAGGATGAGTAACTAATACTTGGGCTAGGTGTGACATAATCAGTCTAGTGGGAGTTGACACATAGGCCATTCTCTAAACCAAGTTGGTATAAGATGGTAAAGGACAAGTTGCACAATAACATTGGTTGCTGAAAGGTTCCAAGTCAGACCACCTGACTTTCCTATCAATTGGGGGTCATGATGTATTGCTAGATGCCACTCATGATCTATTTGTAATCAATGGTTGATTATGAATGGCCAACATAACCGGAAACCTAATGGATCACATGTAAAGAAGATATCAATGAGGTATAAAACGAGTTTTTAGGAATAAATCCTCAAACGATAGAATTAATGGGAAGAGAAAGATTGTAATTTGAATTTGATTATAAGACAAATTTGATTGTAAGTCGAATTTGATTATAAGACAAATTTGATTGTATGTCGAATTTGATTATAAGTCAAATTTGCTTGGAAGCAGAATTTGATTATAAGTCAAATTTTGATTAGATTGTAAGCCAAATTTGATTTGTGCTTCAATCAAAGACCCAATTGGAAACAAACCCTAATCTGATTAGGGAGGCCTATAAATATATGATATTCTAAGCCATAAAAATATACAACTTCTTAGCAATTGATAGAGATCAATAGACTTTTCTTTTCTCTCCCAAATCCTCTCAAGAACTTCCATCATAGCTAGTACCTTGTGTGAAAAATCACCCCGTTGCCTTTAAGGTTGCTTCTGCGGATCTTCCCGTGGATCATGGTCGAGTGAGGCACTCTGCAGAGGCTAACGTGGTTAGCATAGCGTCCTCTCAGGTCAGGAGAAAGGAATTGCGTCCAGATATCAAAGGTGCATGCCCTTGACTTTTCTTGCTTGTGTTTTGATAAACGTAAGGAGATCCGTTTGGGCTAAGGTTTAAAAAAATTTAATTTTTCCGTTGTGCCATTTATGTGATACATGCTTTCAATTTTCTACAAAACCCTACAACGACAACATCCTAGCCCCCCCCATCCGATCAACCTGGATCCCAACTTCTTGGACATCCCCTTTGGATGAGAAGCTAGCTGTGAAGTCAAGGCATGGGGAAAAGAAATGACAAGGAGATATGGCACAGAGGGGATCATACCATGAGGTAAGTACGACAAGTAAGGCCTTTGGCCCAGAAAGGGACAAGTGTCGAACCCGGTTGAGGAGGATAAAAAGGGAAAAAGCAACTGAGAAGGTAAGCAACTAAACTCTCACAGACTTCCCTTCCACTCCAAGCTCTGGAGATTGACTTAATCGTCGGAGCTAAATTGGGGCAAAAGGCTAGGTTCTAAAAAGCGGCTCCCTAGGGGCGGCCACCGCCCCAAAGCCTTGGGAGCGATTAATGTCCGAGCCTAAGTTTTTATTTTTTAATATATTTTTATTATTTATAATAACAAATAAATATATAATAGACTTATAAAAAGCATTTTAATGTTCCAAAATAGCAAAAATTACTTCAAAAACAAATAAAATGTTCAACAACAATGTTCTTGAAAATTTAGAAATAAAAAATTAATATGAAATAAACAAAGTAGATTCTTGAAAGCCTATGGGGCTATGGCTCAAACTCTTATTCTCCACATCCCTCTAGCACTTCTTCCGTGTCGGACTCGAACTCAAAGTCCATTGCATCCTCTTCCTCTTCATCTGATATAAAATCATCCTCATGAAGTTCTCTAATTTCTTGAAATCTAGAACATCTCCTAGAAACTTGGCTACTATCCACTCCCATATCATCTCCATCACTCATAAGATCTGACTCATCTTCATCACCACCATCAACAATCCATCCTTGTGCCATAGATGCTTCACTAGCAAGTAATACATCCACATTCTTCTCCTCTCTTCTTTTCATAATCCTTGCATTGAATTGGACACACACTAGATTGTGTAACCTTGTTGTATCTAGTTTATTCCTTTTCTTTGTATGTATCTACATTAAAAAAAAAAAAAAATCAATTGACAAACTATATTGATACTTACTACTTACTAGTTTGTATGAGTGCATAACCAAATTAAATGAGTACTTACCCCCTCAAAAGCGCCCAGCCCGCCCGAGCGCTTGGGCGGCCGCCCAGCCCGCCTAGGCGGCCGATTAATCGGCGGCCGCCCAGAGTCACCGATTTGGCGAAAATCGGGACGCTCGCCCTCCGCCCAGCGCCTAGGCGGCCTGGGCTACCGTTTTTTAGAACAGCGCTCACCCCAACTGATCCTCTCTCTTCCTGCGCAGGACTCGCGATGAACAGGAGCTACTTGTCACCTTCTCTGGTGACTGTCAACATCCCTCTCAATAAACAAATCTCAACCATTGGTCCGAGTTGAGGCTCAATCCGAAAGAGGTACCGATCTTTACACCAACATAATGAAACGATATGGTTATGAATCTTGTAAATAAAAGTAAGACCAATGTGACTGCATTGAATTTCCTTCACAGCTTAATCTTGAGCTGGAATGATAAACATGTGGTATGACCAATCACATCAATGTGGTTTCTTATACACAGGGCCCCTGGTTAAAGTATGGATTTGTTGACACAAGAAGAAGCTCGAGAGGACTTGGGAGGAGATGGGCGGAGAATCAGAGGAGGTGGAAGTGTGAGTGCGATCGAGAAAGATTGGAACTTGACCGGAGATTAGAGGAACAATTGAGGAAATCCAAATTTAAGAGCACTGTGAACAATTGAAGTAATTTTAATAATTTTAAAAATTACTCTCATTGTTGTTTGCTTGTAGAATAGTGATTTCTTCAAGTATGAACTATTAATATTGTTTATATCAGTATTTCTATTATTTATTTATTTGTCTGATTGCTTTGGATGATGATGCTGCTTATTTGGTAACATACTTCATTGTTGAAATTTTTTGTTGTTTGGATTTACCTTTGATGTATCAGACCCACTTTTTGATGTCATTGGTGGTGTTCATTTGATGATTTATGTTTCCCGCAAAAGATTGTGTAAATGGACATGGGACAGGGATGTGTTTTTCATCACGCTTGCCAGGAACTTTTGTTGCTTTCTTGTCATCCAAACTACTATGTGGATGTTGTTGGTCCTCTCTTTGAGGTTTATGTTTTCTTGAGTTCTAATTGTGGTATGTGTGCATACCATCAAGCTTATATTTCTCTATACAAAAGCCCATCAAAACTCTAATGGCTATTTTTAAATTATTAAAATTATTTTATAAAATTTTTACTGTATATAACCAAACACTTATTTTATATGAATTCTTTTTGTAGTTTTCCCGGTAGGAATCACTTCACATCCTATGAAATGGAATCCCTATAGGAAAAAATTACTATGAATCCAAACAGACCCTTGCTCTTGGTGTAGAATAACAGTGATATCTGTCATTATATTACAGGACAATTTTTTTGGTCTTGATGTAGTAGTTACCACACATTTGTTCTTTTCTTTCTTTAGTTTTTTTTTTTGAAAATAAATAAATAAACCATATTGATTCATTAAATGTCATGCTACCTATACTTGATTATCCTCATAATCATTTTTTCTTTCTTCCATCAATTCTTCTGGGTGCTTGGAAGTATAAGCATGCTGGTGAAGCAGCAAGAACGAGGGTAATTTGAGAATAATCTACTTACGGTCAAAACAACAGATAAGTACATAGAAGAAGCAACCATATCAGGGAGATTTATTACTAAAATATTTAGGGATACAGATTGATACGTAACATATATCATAATAGTACTTAATTAAGATGTAAAACAACCCGCTCAGCGGGCGTTCCACATCTTTTAGGTCACACGCTGGATCAAGGTTGGTCTCCCAAAGTCTTAGAACATGGGCAACTGCCCAATCTTAAAAGACATAAAAAAGTATAGCAGAGCAAACACACCATATTACCAATGCAGAAGAAAGTCTGACTAGCTGGCTAGCTTGGATAGTATAATTATGGGAGTGATACACCACCACCGGCAGGGTTTGGAACCTCGAAGCCAGGGTTGGGAACGAAACCGTCATCGTTCCCTGGGAGATACTGGCTATGGACTGCAGCCGGGCCACTGTTGTCCAGCCCTGTAATGTCCGGGGTGTCATGACTTCCGATCATATAACGTCCGATGCCCGGGATCAAGACAGTGCCTTCGTGATCAAGGCACTCCGTCTGCTTCTTATCGGAGCTTGCTGGAACCTGACGCCCGGCGCTAGTGTTGTTCACTTGAGTACTTACAGTGATCACAAGCAAGCAGAGCACGAAGAGGGAGGTGCAGGAGGGCGCCGCCATTGGGGATAGCTAAGCTAGCAGGGAATGATTAGGAGTTCTGGTGGTCTATGGAATTGCCTGCTCCGAAGTCGTTGATCATGGGCTTGTAATATATATAGGAGGAGTTTTGGGAGTTGGGTGAGACATTTGGCGGTGAGTTAAGAGGCTTAAGTTGGTAGCAGTAGCAGGGAAGGGCTCTTTTTTCTCTCCTCTGCCTTTGAGCTATGCTTTGCTACCGTCGGTTGTCACTCCCAAAAGGAAACTTCAACTCGGTACTTGCAATTACAAATGCTGAGAATTAAGTAGCCTCCGTTTCCCTCCATCCTTTTTATTACTATCCATCTTCGCAACCAACTTACAACACTCACTTGATCTGCCATTATTGCAGGCGAGGTTTTTACACAACGTGAAACATCTTTACCTCCCATTTATAAAAGAAGGCAATCTGGGCATTTTTTCAAGTTGACAATGGAGAACTTTCAAGAGAAAAAGGAAAAGAAAAAGAAAAGAAGCCAGACCAAAACTGCCCATAACTGTGAAAACATCGACAACCGGCGTGTTTAACAAAAGTAAACCATGTTATGTTGACTTAGTGGGGAACTTAAAGAAGAAAGAGGAACAGGATGCAATTCAACATCAATGCAAACGAACATTAAGTGATTGCCTAGGGAAGCTCTGAAAGATGCATTACAAAACACTCTGTTTTTAGAAAAGATCAAACATGTTTAAGTTTCTAATGATTAAGGTGGGAGTGTGGACAGCCCCTATCATCAAGATGCTGCCTATTATCAAATCAATCACTTTCTATCCAAGATTGGCTGTTTCCTTTTTGAAAATTTTAAATTTTAATAATAATAATAATAATAATAACAATAATTTTAAAGATGGGTAGAACAAGTCTCCTGCCTTGATGGACATTTAAAGGAGGGGGCTTCCGGGCGGGCGACTCTTTCTGTTTACAGTTGTGCTGGGAAGACAGTGGGGAAACATCCCATTGTGGTGGTTGGTGGTAATGCATGAAAACTGGGTAGATACACCTATCCTCAACTGTGAAATTTATTCGATTGGCATTGTGTAAACCACCCTACTCCTTTTACTTGACAAGTAAAATTCCATTTCTATCATCAGTTTTGCACTGGGAAACAGAAAATGTTGGAAGCCAGAACAATCCGATTATTTGGCTTCACCACTTTTTTGGGTTTCCAATATTCTTTTGGTTGGGGGTTATCCCCAAGAGATGGATAACCCCAACACAGTTTTCAATGAACAAAAATTTTCCGTTAAAATCCTTAATTAAAATTTAAAAATATAACCCACCAATATATAATCAACACATCACTATTTTATCATTATTATCTTTATTTTAAAATTTTCTTTCAAAAATTTTAAAATTTTTTAAAACTTATTCCTAATTTTAAGTGGGGATAACTCCCAATCAAACACAGCCGTAGTTATCATTTCATCAAACTGTGGCCCACATTAGCTTTAGTTTATCTTTATTGTAATTACCATATGTACCAGTTCATGCCACAGGAACACAGCCATACAAGTACTACCTATTCTCCATGCCATGAACCATTTAATGTAAAAAAATTTAGGTAAAATAGTTATTCACTGTTGAAAGACAAAATATTTATCATTCTGTACCACTTTTTTTATTATTTTTGATAAATATAAATAAATTATTATAAACGCTTCTCAAATGTGAGAGAACCCTCAGCATCTCAGCCTCCTCTTGTGCGCGTAACATCTAATCAATTTTCCTTGTGAAAGTTTTCAAATTTTTATTATTATTTTATTTTTTAAAAAATTTGATTCTTGTCAGCTAAATTTTTTTCTTTTATGTGTTTAGTTAGATAGTGTACTGTTACAAAATGTCACTGCCGGATTTATGTATGCATCTTTGTGAACTTCAAAGGCCAAAGGTATTGCAAGTCTTTTGCTGTAAACCCGAGAAGAGAAGGTAACATGTCAACATATGACCAAAAGAAAGTACAAAAAGAAAAATGATGTGTGGTTCTACTTCTACCTATCACACCTAACATAATGAATTAATGGTGACGACTGTCCTATCTCTCATCCACAAGGATTAAGGCATAGGGCGGCCACCAGTAATGTTCCTCAGAAATTGAGGAAATGGCTATTTCCTTGTTTAAGTATAAAACACTGGAGCCACCGAATGACACCACAGTAATTAATGTACTAAGGAATACAGTAAGTTAGACATATCCATGCAGAACAGAGTGGTCAATGCAGAGTTTTCAAAAGAAATAACAATGCCTCTCTCTGCTCCTTACTCGGGGAATTGGAGTTTCCAAGTAAAAAAATGTTAAAATATTTGAAAGTTTTTTTTAGATAAAAATAATGCATAGTTTAATCTGTCGTAAGGCATTGGTTGGGACAGCATGAAAACTTCCCCGACACACGATTGCCAGATTCTCTAGCGCAAGGCTCCAATGGAGATGGAGATCATCGGTTTGAAGAACTGGGGATGGGAATCTTCACTGACGTTTGGGAGCCGCTAGGCATAGGCCTCTGCAATGGCAGGTCAACATGTTCATATCTTTGCACATATAAGTACAGTTCGTTATGTGTGTTTTTAATGGTCGGGTTATGCAAGTCTCAATTAAGCTCAGCCGTTTCTTTCTTCCTCTTTTTACAGATTTTTTATTAGTTGGCCTAAGTTCCTTAGCTTGTGTTTGATAGGAGAATATCCCACTTGGGATTAGGAATAACTTTTAAAAAGTTTTGAATTTTTTGGAGGAAAATTTTAAAGTAAAGATATTAATGATAAGATAGTTATGTGGCTTCCATGCAGTGGTGGATGAGTTATTATTATATTCTTAAACTTAAATTAAAGTTTTTGGCGGGAAAATTTTTTATTGGGGAATGTGTTGGGGATATCTCATTTGGGGATATTCCCCTATCAAACATGAGCTTAGTTTCCATAGGATTTGTGTAACTGTGTTCCTCTCATATATGAGTCTGGTAGCATTGAAACCCTCGCATAGTAGCCATGGTCCACTCCACCATGTTCTCATTCCATTTACCTCTTTCAGTAGTCGTTCCTTTGTTGATGTTCACATAGGCCATATGTTGTAATACACATCCATTGTTTGGTGGTATGCATGTCTTGTAGGATCACCGTGATGGAGTATATATTAGCAGTGGCGGAGCCAAAAATTATTGATAAGAGGGGCAAAATTTTTTTAATAAATCAAAGTTCAAATACAATAAAAATTATATAGTAACACAAGTTAAATATCATATCTAGTTTCTAAAAAAAAATCTTTTATGTTAGTGCGAAAATTGGATTTAGGGCCCAATTTCAGCCTAACAATTGAATTTATATTTTGGGAGTGGCTATCCTAGAGTGAGATCAAGAGAGAATCCAAGCAAGAAAGAGAGAAAACCGGTTTACGTGGAAAAACCCCTAAGAGGTGGGGAAAAAAACCACGGGAGAAAGAATTCTCACTATAAATGGTCAAAGATACAAGAAATCTTACAACCATTCTCGAAATGGAAAGCTGGAAAGAAAATAGATTCCGTTTCCAATTCGGCAGAGCTTCGCTACTTGGATCTCAGAATGCCCAAAATGAGCTGTGATCGTTGCCTTTTATAGGCATGGGTAAATCTTTGAAACGCGTTCTCAATTTAGTCCGCGTGTTTGCCGGTATGTCGGTCAGGTAAGCGCCGACTAAGCTTATCGAAAATCTCCGGTATGCTTGTTCTAGAACTTTACGGAATGCCGAGGTACATCGCTTGTCAATCTTCTAGAAGATCGACCCGATATGGCCCGATCATCGGTTACATCATACTTACACCTGGTTTGACGAGCTTCTTTACGATCTGGAAGTATGGTCTATAGCGGTTTTGTCTTATTGGTTATTATCGATCGGTATGGCTCTTTATAATGGGTTGATCCGATCACGATGAGCCATTCATATCGGAGACGATCATATCGAACGATATGTTGTAATATTAATATGAACTCACGGGAACATGCGTTTAAAGACGTGGTTTTGTCTGGATGGATGCCACGCGTGTCCTAATACTTTCATCCCTATCAATAGTCCCCATCAAGTATGCTTGCGAATGAAATGAAGCTAAGCATTCTTGTAATTGGCTAATGCCGGCGTTGTTAAGTATACGCTCCCATATCTTCATTCGATGCACTTTCCTTTACTCGTACTGTACTTTGGTGACTTATTTATCAAAACATTCCTCTTCATTTAATGCTCTTTATTCGGCATTAATTATGGGCTGTCCTCTATCATGTCGATACGACCTTTGGGGATTGTAACGAGGCGAAGTTCATGATGATATCGCCTTTTCATCTCCCACGTGTAAAGAACTTGAAACGCTTGGAATGTCTTTTGACCCGGTAGTGGATGAAGGGTTTTGAATAACTATTCATATTGATCACGAAGCGTTGATTTGACTTTCAAATAGTGTTGGAGATACTACAATAAAATTTCAAAATTGTTTGAAGAGGCTTCGATGCGAGCGTTCTTCATCTTGTTTTTCAATCCGCATTGGCTTTCAAGAAAACACTAAACCTTCAACTCTGAGAAAGGATTTATTTGTTCAGGTACGAGGTTTTTCTCCAATTTCAGGATTTCGATCTCCATCGTTTTAGGGTTTGAATCTTTACTGCTTTAGAGTTTGCTTCATCAATTCGTTTACGATCACGAAAGCTTTGCTAGAGATCCAAAAGCAATTTGTTCTTTTTCCTTTGTTAGCATCCTTTCCGAAGATAAGATAGATGTCCTAGTGAAGAAATACCATCTTTAAATGCACTTGATATCTCTTATCGGGTTCCTTCTACTCACGAGCATGCTTGTTCTCCATCTCAAAAGAAGATCTTGTTGTTTATCATGATGCTCTCATAGCGGGACTTAGAACGCCTTTTCACTTGAAATCTTTATAGATATTTTTTAAATTAAGCTTTGAGTGCAGATCCTTCTCAACTAACCCCAAATTCTTGGAGGATTCTCTGTGGTTTTGTTGTTGTTTTGATGCTTTGTGGGGTGAACCATACGCCCATTTGTTTAGTCTTCTTTTCAATCTCAACCAAGATAGGCGGTCCGATTGGTATTATTTTGGTGCCAAATCCGGTCTTTGTTTTCCTTGGTTATATTCTGATTCAATCAAGGATTGGAAAAGCAAGTATTTCTTTGTTTCTAACACCGAGAGCTGGGGCTTTAACACTAAATGGGGAAATCCTTTTACCCCATCGGGTTCCAAAGCTAAAGAAAACCCAATTGAGGCTGACTGGTTCCAAAGATTCAAGGGGTTCAGGAAGACTGCATTAGATAAATCTTTCTTATCGGATAAGCGGCTTCAAGAATGTTGATTGTACTTAGCTTTAGGTAGGATCACTTTGAATTCTTGATTCATACTTTTGAATGGTTTTTTACATTTACTTTGATCTGAATTTATTTGCTTTTTTACCAGGGAGAGACATGCCGCCAAGAACTTTAGCTTGAGAGGATCTGAGCTATCTCTCTGGTGATCGATCCAAAACAGGGGAAAAGAAGTCTTAAGTGAAGAAGTCCCCAGTTTTGGTATTAAAGAGATTGAGAGAGGTCCAACTGATGACGCTCCATCTCAACAGCTTGGTGTAGAGCATAGACAGGAATCTGATGCTCCTATCCGTTATGAAACTGTAGAAGCTCCAATTACTGCCAGCCTTCCTCCTGTTCCGGTTGACGATCCAGTTATTAAAAGGAGGAGATTAACAAAGGCTGTCGATAAAACTACTTCTATCCCTGTTCCAACTGCTCATGCTTCCTTAGAAAGAATTATTAAGGATGTATCTGGCCCAGTTCGGGAAGGGGACAATACTTCTTCTTCTTCTCTCCCCGCTATATCGGAACCCGATGTCTCTATTCCAGATGTACCCATTGTGTTTCCTCACACTCTTCCAATCGGATCGGGTTTCGGTATGCAAATTCCTGATCAGCCAGTTCTTCTCAGACCGGATGAACCGGTTCGATCAGAAGGAAATATATCTTCCGGATCGGGACCGGTCATCCGTCGAAAGAGAGGTATGAATTTGGAACTTCCCACTATACTTTTGACTCTCATTTTGCTCTTTTATATACCGACTGATTTATTTTTCTTATCATGATCTCAGGAACAACACAATCAGCGGATTCCGGTGTTCGTGATTCAAGTATCCAAAGATCCGGATCCAAAGTGCTTACTCATCGGAAGGACAACGCGTTACGCACTTTGTCAGCGTTAATCTTTGTTAAAGGAATCCCTCCGAGCTTGGAAGCAAAACAACGTCAAAAGAACACACGAGACGATTTAATTTAGAGGAATCTTGCTACCATTTCAATGGTCGATGAAAGCTTCGATATGTTCTCAATTCCTTTCTTTAACCAATATCGTAATTTCGGGTTTCTTTTTTCTAAAACAATTTTCCTTGCAGACTGTTTTATGGGGTGATCGGGTTGTTGCATTCTGTAACCAAAACAATTCTGAAATGAAAGCCCGCATCTCCCACTTGGAGGAAGAGAATAAAAGACTTTCGGAAAATCTTCTTCTCAAAGATGCAGAAATAACCAAAATTGGTGAAGAGAAGAAGCTTATTTCTGGCGAATTGGAGAAGTTGCAGAGGGCTCATGGGTCGCTAAAAGCCGAACATGAAAATTTGCAGGTCTCTCTTTCTCTTTCCGAGCAGGCTGCCACTGCACTTAGATTGGATCTTGATAGTTGCAAGAATGAGAGAGACTCTCTTACTGACGAAAATAGAAAGCTCTCCGACACGATTTCTGAGCTTAATCATAATGCTTCTATCGAAAATGATTTGAAGAAGATATTGCAATCCAGGCTCAAAAATGTTGAAGGAGAAAGAAACCTTTTATCTGAACAATTGAAAGCAAAAGAAGTTCTCCTTTCCAATGCTCAGAATGAAATCCTCAGTGCTCAAAAATCAAACGAAGCCATCAAAGGAGAAAAGACCTCCTTGCGATGACGGCTGAATAAGAGTTGGAAAAAGAATATGGAACTGGAGGCTAAGCTCAATGCAGCAGAGAAGAGAGAACTTTCTGATGATGAAATTTGAAAAGTGACATCAGAAGTTTATTCAATCTTAGGCTGTGTTCACTCAGTGGAGCCTTCAATCAACTTTCATCAGACTTCTTATGATGAGGTGTTGGAACTTTACTTTGCAAAGTGCTTTGTGGCAGGGGAGCAGAACGAAAATCCTGTTGCTGAAGAAAATAGAATTGAAGTTTTTGTTACTGAAAATTTGAATCCCGATGTTGAATGTCTGGAGGGAAATCAAGCTGCCTCTGCATCGGAAAAAGAAACTCCCGATGTGACCGTTCATCCATCATCCACATCGGTTCCAAAGGAAACCCCGGAACGCGAGAAAGTTATGTCGGATCCTGATCCGATATATAAGGCCATACTTGCCGAATCGGAACTTTCTCCTGTGAATGTAGAAGATGAAGGAAAGGTGGATAATGATCCGAGGCCGATGCCGATTATTCAAGGAAGGGATCATGAAGTTTCAATCGAAACTTCGTCTGCCATCATTGAGATCGAAGATGATATCATAACAGAAGCATGTAAGTCTTTACTTAACTTTTTCTAATGTCTCTTTTAATATGATCGTTCATTCATCCTTTTTATCCAGCCAAAACTGCTCCCAGCATTCCAGATGGAGGATCATCCAAAAATGATAACGTTATCTCTTCCGACATCAATCAGATGGCAACCTCAGAAGCTGATCTGGAAGGCAGATCCTCCACTGTGCGTAGGAAGGAAGGTTAGCTAAATTCTTTTAGTTCTTCTCTGCTTCTTTTTAATCACTTTGTTCTTTTTTCTTCTGTCCGTTAGATCCCCCCGAAATGAGGCAACTCCGGAGCGAAATTCAAGAGCTGAAGGCTGTTCAAGAAAAGATTCTGCGTGATAGAGCCAAGAAGTCTGGTGAAGCTCTTGAAGCTAAACTCCTCGCCGAGGCTCGTCGGGAGAATGTTGCAAGATATACCAACTGGGATTTTGTCTGATGAAGAAACTTGCAGTTTTGTGTGGCTTTTTATTCTGATGTAAAAACTTAACTCAAACTGCATGAATTGTAGATACTCCGATTATTTCATTGTTCCCCTTTTTCTTTTTTGAGAATGAATGAGATCGTAGCTTGACAAATTTTTCCATTTGGTTGAGTATCAATTTATCCGATGTCGATACATTTACGAGATCTCATATTGGAGTGCGGACTTGTTTAGGTATTTGTCATCGGTAAAGGCGTTATATCGGATCGGTTAGCCTCAATCATCTAGTCGTTAAATTATCGGATCGGTCATGCCTTTGAATTCCCCTTTGAAAAAGATAACATTAATTTAGTCGGGTTGACTCTTTAATTACGAAGGCGTTTGAGGCACTTTATCGAAAAGACCAAAAGCCGCCCTTCATGACTTGAAATAATGCGTCTGATGTCTTTTGATATTCTGGGATCTAAAGAGAAGCGCCTTTTGGTATTTTGAATCCGCATTAACTGTTTTCGCAAAATCTTCAATATAAATAGAAGAGATTGTACCCTGTTTAGAACACTCTTCTTCTCCACCATGGGTAATAACAGTTGCCCCTCTTTCTTCAGATTCTTTCTTAACGACAATTTTCGCTATCTTTGGATTCCCAGGGCTTTTCACGGTCATATGAGGCGTTTTTCAGTAGGGGCTGTTAGATTCTTGTGGACCAAGTGGAAATTATTGGGATCATCACATTATCCATGTTTCCCGAACTGGGAGATATTAGATTCACCAATGGTTGGGCTGACTTCGTGAGGGATCATCAGTTAGCAGAGGGAGAACTGCTGGTCTTTGTTCTCCGGGAGGATTTACGTTTCGAGGTTCACATTCTTGGGGATAATCAGTGCCAAAAAATCTCGACACTTGCTGCTGCACCCTCTCAAGTTCTTGACAGCTCTTCTGATTCTGATGCTCCTGTTTCTTCAGACTCCGCTTAATTTCTATATTGTCATTGCACTTTCCTTTTTCGGTTAATAAACTTCGTCTTTCAGCGATTTGCCTTTTTCTTCTTTGTCTTATTGCATAAATAATAAGTTGCTAAACCTCATAGAAATGAAAACTTTTGTCTTACTTGTACGAAATCAGCGTAGCTTGTGAATGCAACTTGCTTGTGTGATGATTCTCACGATTGTTTGATTGGTGTAATTGTTCATCCTGATATCTTTGATTGGTGTAATTGTTTGATTGGTTTGTTGAAGCTAGTTTGACTTGTTGAAACTTGATCCGGTATGGCTTGTTCAGCCCGGTATGGGCATTGGAACCAATATGATTACATTGAATCTTTGAAATCGATATGGCAGGTTGAGCCCGGTATGGGCGTTGGAGCCAATATGATCCGTTGGGATCGATATGGTACAGTTGAGCCGGTATGGGCGTTTGAGCCGATATGATCCGTTGGGATCGATATGGTCGGTTGAGCCCGATATGGGACGCTTGAGCCGAGCATGATCCGTTGGGATCGATGGTCGGGTCGAGCCCTGGTGATGGACGCGTTGGAGCCGATATGATCCGTTGGGATCGATATGGTAGTTGAGCCCAGTATGGGCGTTTGAGCCGATATGATCCGTTGGGATCGATATGGTACGGATTGAGCCCAGTATGGGCGTTGGAGCCGATATGATCCGTTGGGATCGATATGGCTAGTTGAGCCATTATGGGCGTTGGAGCCGATATGATCCGTTGGGATCGATATGGCTAGTTGAAGCCGGTATGGCTGTTGATATTGATGAGGATATGGGATCGGTATGATCCTTTGAGCTCAATATGGTCATTGTAGTTGGTAGAAGCGGAGGGGTAGTTGGTCTGACGTCTAAAGTTGGTTCCTCCTTTCTTTGTTAATGAATAAATTTTTCAAAGAGTAAAGTAGAAGTAAAAAACACAAATGTGCATGGAAGTAACTAATTTTATTGATAGTACCTCCGTAGATGTTCCGAATGGTATGGACGCTTGAGCCTACGTCCATCCATCTTGGAAAGCCAATATGTTCCGGGCCTTACAATATCTTGTACAATATAAGGACCTTCCCAATTAGTATTGAGTTTTCCAGTTCGACTCTTGTTGCCTTGAAAAATGTTCTCTCTCAATACTAGGTCTCCGATCTGGAAGGTCACTTCTTTCACTTTGGCATTATAGTACCTCTTGACTTTCTGCCTATAAGTATTTGCTTTCGAGCGATTAACGCAATCTCTCTTTTCCTCCAACAGATCCAGTTCAGCCCGGAGTTGCTCCTCATTTCTTACTGGATCAAAAGATTGCGTTCTCGGTGTTGGTAAGGTGATTTCAGCTGGGAGCACAGCTTCCACTCCAAACGCTAGTGCGAAAGGAGTCTCACCAGTTGGGGTTCGAGCAGTTGTCCGATATGCCCATAAGGTATTCGGAACTTCTTCAACCCAGTTCGATCCATTTCTGAGAACCCTTGTCTTCAGACTATGCAAAAGAGTTCTGTTGGTTACTTCCACTTGTCCATTCGCCTGTGGATGAGTAACAGAAGTAAGCCTTGATTCAATACCAAGATCCGTGCAAAACTCCTTGAAAGAAGGATTATCGAACTGGCGGCCATTGTCAGTGATGATGAAGGCCAGCGAACAAGCGAAATGGCAAATATGATTTCCACAAAAACCACAGCAAGCCTTTCTTTGTGATCGACGCCTTGATGCTTCTGCCTCCACCCATTTAGTAAAGTAGTCAATGCGCCACAATTAAAAACTTCATTTGCACGGTAACTACGAGGAATGGCCCAACTATATCAACTCCCCATAAAGCAAAAGCGGTCCTCGTACTCACAAGCTGCGGTGAGTGTAGTGCAGGAGGCCTTTGAATGTTAGCATGGCGTTGACAAGCATCACATTTCTTCACAAAATTAATTGCATCCCTGTTCAGAGTTGGCCAATAATATCCTTGTCTAAGGACCTTATGACTCAATGCTCTTCCTCCCAAATGATCTCCTGCAATCCCTTCATGAACCTCCTGGAGAACATATTCTCCTTCCGATGGCCGCAGGCACTTCAACAAAGGAAGAGTGAAAGATTTCTTATAGAGCTGTCCATCCACCACACTGTATCGTGAAGCTCTTATAGTAACCTTCCGTGCTTCCTTTGGATCCTGGGGGAGGGTTCCATCCTTCAGATAACTCAAGATTGGATCGATTCAACATGGCTCCTGATCGACATCCATGAGTTCCTCCGGTGGTCTACAATCAATTGTCCTTGTTGCTAAGTATTGAATGTTGTTGGTACATGCATAACGATGGCATTCTTTGAGGCAATCTTTGATAAGAGATCAGCCTGCTGATTCTCCGCTCTAGGAATTTTGGAAATGTGAAATTTCTCGAAGCTTGTGGTTAGCTTCTGTAACAAGGACTTATATTTCAACATGTGATTCTCTCTCGCCTCAAATTCTTCGCTCAGATGGCCCACAACCAACTGGGAGTCAGTATTAGCTTGCAAATTTTTCACACCAAGACCACGAGCCAGCTGTAATCCTGCTATCAAAGCTTCATATTCAGCTTCATTATTGGTGGCTTTGAAGCCAAATCTCAGTATAGTTGAAGTATTCCACCCCGATGGCGATTGCAGGATCAGTCCTCCTCCTGAACTCTCCCCAGTGGAAGATCCATCCGTGTGTAGAGTCCAACAAGGTGAAGGATCATCTTCAATTTCAGACAACTTGATGTTTGATGGATCATCATCTGTAGTTGTCGTGAGCTCAGCTATGAAGTCAGCGAGTACTTGGGCCTTTATCGAAGTTTGTGACTCGTAGCTGATATCATACTCCGCCAGTTCAAGTACCCATCGGGAGAGGCGGATGTATGCGCGATGTAAGATTTGCTTTAATGGTTGATCGGCCAACACCCTTATCCGATGTATTTGGAAGTAGGGGCCGGAGCCGTGGTACGCAACCACTAAAGCATAGGCCAACTTTTCGAGGAGAGATATGGGACTTCGATTAGCCGGTGAGGACCTTGCTGCGTGTAATACGAGGTTTACGCAAATTATCCTCAATTTTCACTGATCTGCTTGTGACAACAGCGTCGGTTCTTAGATAAATAAATATAGAGCTCCTCCACGGTCGAGGCTTTGCTAACAAAGCGGTGATTATAAATACTCCTTTAAGCGTATAAATGCTTTCTCGCATTCCTCATTCCATTCAACTTTGGGAGCTTTTCTCAATGCTTTGGAAGAAAGGAAGATTCTTTTCTCCCTGATTTGGATATAAACCTCCCAAAGGCGCAAGTTGGCCATTGAGTCTCTGTATCTCTTTGATTGTTCTTGGGGATCTCATCTCTAATACATTTCATTATTTTCTCTGGATTTGCTTCAATACCCCGATGTGTGATCATGAACCCCAAGAACTTTCGGATCGGACTCCAAATGTACATTTATTGGGGTTGAGACTCATTCCGATGGCTCGAGAAGTGCACTAAAGGTTTCTTGCAGATCGGTAGTGTGCTGTTCAGCACTAGTGCTTTTCACCAAAATATCATCAACATACGCCTCCACATTTCTTCCGATCTGATCTTTGAAAACCTTATTCACCAATCTTTGAAAAGTAGCACCGGCATTCTTCAAGCCAAAAGGCATGACTTTATAACAATATGTTCCTCTGCCGGTGATGAAAGATGTTTTCTCCACATCGACCTCTGCCATTTTGATTTGATTGTACCACACGATGCAGCATCGAGAAAACTTAGCATTTCATATCCGTTGTGGAATCTAATAAGTTGTTAATTAAAGGGTGGGGGTAGCTATCCTTCGGGCATGCTTTATTAAATTGTTTAAAATCCTCTCACATTCTCCACTGTCCTGTGGTTTTTTTCAACAATACTACATTGGACAACCACTCGGAGTAATAAACTTCCACGAATGAAGTCGACTTTGAGAAGCTTGTCCACCTCTTCTTGTATGCGACTGGGCCGATCTACGGAGCGAATGGCTACTTGCGGCTTCAGATAACTGGTTTATGCCCAGGATCGACATTCAGCCGGTGTTCTATGATCTCTCTTGGGACTCCTGGCATCTCCTCAGCTGTCCAGGCAAAGATATCAGCATTTTTCTTCAAGAAATTCAATATCTCTTCCTGCTGATCTGATGGTAGACTTGCTCCCATCTGGACAGTACGCTCCGGTTGTTCTTCTTTCAAAGGCATAATTCTCGGTTCTTGGCCGAGGAGTTAGTGCGCTTTTCTCTCTCATCATCCTCTTCTTTGAATATCTTCTACGGTGAGAGCTTCTCCGGTCATTTTGCTTCCCTCGCGTGCCCTTTGAGCATTGTTGCATAACATCGGCGTGAAGCCGGTTGATCACCCTTCACTTCTCCGCGGTAGTTGGGTGTAGGAAATTTAATCACCATATGATACGTTGGAAGGAGCGGTAGCTTCAATGATTGATTGATGGCCTCCCAATGATAACATTGTAGCTCGAAGGACATCGTCTGATCGGAAGTTAATGGCAATGATGAGTAAATCTTGGGGAGTTCCAAGAGTCAAAGGTAGAGATCATACCGTCGGGTTGAAGTGGGCTCCCATTAAATCCGATGAGTGGAGTCCTTATAAAGAACCTTCGGGTTCTCCACCGGTAGCTTCATTACAGCAAAGCCGATGAAAATATAATGTCCAATGAACTCGGTGCCGATGAGGACTTCGCTCCACTATGAATACACCCGATGCACGGGCCGTGATCACGAGTGCGTCATCCATGAGGATAATGAACTCCTCTCGTGTCCTCATCGGAAAAGCAATTTGCATAGAGGCTCACGAGGGTCTCTTCAAGGAAGTTACATTGCAGACGGACCCATTTGCTCTTGTATAGCTCTTCCTTGACCTTGAACTCTCCCCGTATCCCGGCCTCCAAAGAATCATCAAGTACCCGTGTGTCGCAAGGGATAATAGAATTTGAGGAGGCGGAACATGCCTCGATCTCAGGTTCCGAGCTCCTTTTGTAAGAATTGTTCCGGCTTTCCTTCTCTAACAAGGCCTTCTATAGCATTCTTCACCGGATACAATCCTCGGTAAAATACCCTTTATCACGTGGAACTTGCGTAATTTCTTGCTTCTTTTTCCTCTTAGGATTATCCTTCATAGGTTGTGGAGGCTTTAAAATTTTCTCGATCCACGAATTTGAGAGAGAATGTCTTCCAAATGAAGTGTTGGAATGGAGTAATTGTGATATTTCTCTCCCACTTTTCGGGATCGTACCCCGATGTGGCGGGGTCTCCTCTCCTCAAACCGATGCACTTCGGTTTTAGATTTCGCTCCCTTCTCTCGAGGTTTATCACCTCTCGGGCTCCTTCTCTCAATCCGGTATGGGTAGGTATGATGAGTCTTCTTTTTAATTTCTTCAAACTGCAAGAGATCACTCTCTCGCCACATCGCCTTTACCTCTTCAGAAGCAATATACTTAGCAGCCAGGCTCTGAAAATCTGAGAGACCAGCGGGGGGTTCTCTCGTTAAGGAATCCTTAAAGGGCCCATCCTTCAATCCTTTCACAGCTATTCCCACAACTAGAGCCGAATTCATGTCCACCATGCCGTTCACCTCCTTATTGAAGCGGCTGATGTACCCACGAAGACTTTCCTCCGGCCTTTGTCGGAATCCTAGCAGCAGCATGGGATTCTTCTTTAACTTTCTATTGCTGGCAAAATTGCAAAGGAAAAGATCAGAAAGTTGTTGAAAATTATGCACACTTCAGGAGGGAATTCCTCTGAACCAATCATTAGGCATCCCCACTAAGTGTCCGAGGAAAAGCTTCGGCACATACTTGGCGGCCGGTGGTCTGTTAACCATCATTTCATCTCTATAACTCTCCAAAGTGCTCCACGGGGATCGGAAGTCCCGTCGTAAGAGCGAGCGTTTGGAGGTCCTAAAATGCTCCGGAAGGGAGCTTCCCAAATTGCCCTTATAAAGGGAAGTAACATGAGGAACAAGTTCTTTGGACTCGTTCCCTCTCCGTCGTATACCGCTTGGCGGAGGAGAGTAACTTGGCGATATGGTGAGTCGCTACCGTGAGACCGGCGCTGGAATGAAAGCGGTGTGGGGATCGGCCTGCGTGGGGAAGGATGCCGATCCGGTTGAAGGCGATACCGGTTCTCTGCGGGACCCGATCACGTCAATGATCGGGTCCTTACGCCTCGGATCGATGGATTGGTGCGGAGAGCGTGAGATTCCCCTCTTCTCACTTCTACCTTCATCCCTCCGATTATGGCGATCACGATGATGTGCTGGATCTGAACTTCCAGCTGAAGGTTCCTTGCTCTGATATCTCTCAGGTGACCGTGCTTGACGTTTTGGAGAGCGGTCTACCTTTCTTTCCCCGCTCTCCTTGAGAGGTTGTGGATCACGTGGAACCACTGTCTGGGGAACACGCTGCTGACGTGCTTCCTGAAGAGCTTGTTTCAGTTCCTCAATTTCCTGCGCCATCCTTCTGACGCATTCAGGGTCATTTTGAGCTCCAAAGATTCACCGGAGGGGCTTACGCTCCGAGGCGCCATGCCTTCCTTTGGAGGGTTCTTTGAAACTCTTAACTTCCCTCCTCCACGAGATTGGAATCTCTTAGACCTTCTCTACGTATTGCTTTGCCATGAACTTTTCGTTCTCCTCCCCACAGACGGCGCCAAATTGTTAGTGCGAAAATTGGATTTAGGGCCCAATTTCAGCCTAACAATTGAATTTATATTTTGGGAGTGGCTATCCTAGAGTGAGATCAAGAGAGAATCCAAGCAAGAAAGAGAGAGAAAACCGATTTACGTGGAAAAACCCCTAAGAGGTGGGGAAAAAACCACGGGAGAAAGAATTCTCACTATAAATGGTCAAAGATACAAGAAATCTTACAACCATTCTCGAAATGGAAAGCTGGAAAGAAAATAGATTCCGTTTCCAATTCGGCAGAGCTTCGCTACTTGGATCCCAGAATGCCCAAAATGAGCTGTGATCGTTGCCTTTTATAGGCATGGAATTAAATCTTTGAAACCACGTTCTCAATTTAGCCACGTGTTTGCCGGTGTCGGTCACCCGTGTAAGCGCCACGACTAAAGCATCTCGAAATTTTACCGTAATCGCTTCTAGAACTTCTGGAATGCCAGTACATCCACAAATTGTCAATCTTCTGAAGATTTGGACCCGATATGACCGATCATTGATTACATGCATACTTACACTGGTTTGACGAGCTTCTTTCTGATACCGATATGGTCTATAGCGGTTTTGTCTTATTGGTTATTATCGGATCGATATGGCTCTTTATAATGGGTTGATCCGATACGATGAGCCATTCATATCGGGACAGTCATATCGGAACGATATGTTGTAATATTAATATGAACTCCTGGGCTGTCGTTTCAGCACGTGGTTTGTCTGGATGGATGCCACGTGTCCTAATACTTTCATCCCTATCATTTTACATAAACAACTAGTACAAAACATTAATAAGAAGAAATTCATAATTGACATCTACAAGTTTTCATATTTTGAAAACAATGAATAATTGTTTATTATCTATACAATCAAAGATATCTTTCTCAATATATGTCACTAAGGATTTAGCTAAGAGTTGATCACCAATTCTATTGTGTAGTCGAGTCTTCACAATCTTTATTGAAGAGAAAACCCTCTCCACAATTACAGTTAAAATTGGTAAAATTAGAGCTAAATTTATAAGCCTGCAAACTAATAGATATATAATATTTTTTCTTGTTCTCATCAATCAATTTAACAGCACCTCTAGCCGTCCTTACCCACCAGAAGCACCTCTTAGAGCGATGAGGGTCTGCCCTAATAGAGCGATGAGGTTTTGCCCTAAATCCAATAGTGGAAAACCATTGTATCCGATTAGGGATTACATCTCTTCCGTGTCTTGGGATGCGTGAGTCAGATAAAAGATAATTAAAATATTATTTTATATTAAAATTTTAATAAAATAAGATAACATCAAATGAGATTGAAAGAGAGATGGGAAAGAGGGGCAATTTAAATATTAGAATAATATTATATAATATAATAACTAATATTTTAAAGTATATTAAAATTTGTTCTCTATTCAATATTTTATTACTTTATTTATAATTTGTCCTCCATGTAGCTCCGCCCCTGTATATCAGTGTGGTTTGCTACCAGCTTGTATTAGTTGCTATTCTACCAGATACAACATCCACCCTTGGTGTTGTTAGTCAGGAGGTTCACTTTGGAATCATAATAGCTTCCCCCTATGGATCTCACTACAAAAAATGTTACATTTACTCACACCAGCATAAGCGTGAGTAAAAGTGTCAATAAGCGTGAGTATAGATCAAAATATTTTTACTCACGAAAAAAAATCTTATACCAGCGCTAAAAATGTCATGACTAAAAAAGGGCGACGGTATAACATATTGTGACGGAAAGGTTCCGTGAGAATAGATTTTTAGATTTTCGTTACGCTTGTATATACGTGAATAAAAGTAATGATTATTACTTTTCTTTTACTCACAGATATTATCCGTGAGTAAAAATAGTGATTATTATTTTTTACTCGTGGATATTATGTGGGAGTAAAAACGAAGATTATTATTATTTCTTTATTTTTACTCATGGATAATATGCATGAGTAAAAACAAATATTATATAATTTTTTTCTCTCAGATTTTATTCCGTGAGTAAAAAGAGCTCGTTAATTATTACTTTACTAGGACTAAAAAGAAATTTTCATTGGGAACTTTGCAAAGAAGCCCTACAAAAACCTTAAAAGCAATACAAAACAGCACTAAAAAAAAAGAAGGATTTCCACAAGCCCAAAATACATTTCATTCCATCATATATATATTTATAGTAAGCATCCTCTTGCACTACATGGATTACTAGAAAAGCTGGAAAGAAGCACTTCTACTGCACTTTCTACACAAAAGGGCACAATTTTCGGCTAAAAAATTTACTAAGTCTGATCACATTTCAACTCCACAAACGAAATGCACATACCCCGACTCTCGGGGTGGCGCCGACTTTCTCATGCCTAAAATAATTCAATTTGATGAGAAAAATATGTTCATTGAGCTTGTGATGTCAAGGAAAAGTCATAAAACTAGATATACCTTCTCAAACACAAGATTAGGATTGCGGATCATGTCACCAGGTGTTGGCTCCAGCTTCTTTGTTGAAAGACTCATTCTGCCTCTTACCCGATCATGGCTTAATATCATTACCTTTTGACAAAAAAGAAAGAGCTCTTAAAATATATTCACAACCAAGCTGAAGAATGAAGTTTTGAAATTCAAGTAACCTTGAGGGTGTCACCAGGTTGAAGGACCTTTGAAATGTCGGAAACTCAGTCATGACAATTCCCACCTGATTTGCTGCAATTCCCACAATTTCTTTTGTCATAAAAGAACAATTCGGTGACAATTCCAAAATAAAAAAAATTTAGACTATTAGATAGGTGTTCAAACCCAATCCAAGCTGAAAGCTTTGACTTGGTTTCTAATACAAAGAAAGAGCACATACTCCAGAACAAAGCCAACTCTCAAATACATGAAACATAAAGCTCAGAACAAGTACAGAAAAATCAACTCACTTCTTCCTAGGATCTGATAAATACTGACTGTCAAACTGTACCTATTGCATGTCATTTTTGAAGCAGTAATTGGTGCACATCGTCCATATCTGTCTGAAGCTTCCAAATTTGTTTAGCAACTAGGGAGTGTGCTTTGGACCCAACAAGACTGGAATAATAGAATGATGGTATAGCAATTATAGTAATAAAAAAATTTGTGAGTAGATTATGCATTGCACAGTTGAGAAATACACCAAAAATCAAGAAGCATTGCATAAACACAAAATCAAATGGATGGGCTCAGTCAGGTGGGATTCATCAATATTTGTAGAAAACAACAGAAAAAAAAACAATATAGAAAACTTCTGAAAACACAAAAGAGAAGAAAAGAATGCGCGCGCTTTGAGAACAGAATCATTCAAGAAATTAACCATTGCCAATGCTATGAATTGAGTGTCAATATTTCCAGAAAATTAACGACGAGTTCTTGTGAAGGTCCCTATATCATATCAATCAATTAATTGAATCAAAAATTAACAACCCAAGGAAATTAGTTTTCACAATTTTGAATTCCATCCATACCTGACCACCAGGGGAAGCACCAATCACAACGCCAAAGGCCAGACCTCTAGGTTCATCCGCAGTCTCAACATGTTCGACATCAGTCCCAGTCGCATCCACGGCCTCAACATATCCCGGATTAAGTGGAAATGATTTGAAATGCAAAGATTTAAAAATAAACACCTCTACTAGACATAATTACTATGGAGATTAAAAAAAGTTAAACAAATAGGCCACAAAAAATAAACACTTATACTCAAAAATAAATACCTGAAATCAAGGTCATATAGTTGAAGATGTTTGGAAGAGACAGTTGAAACTAAAATAAATAAATAATAATAATATAAATAAATAAATGCACCCAAAAATAAACACCTATAACCCCAAGCCTAAATAGTAAACAGTTCAGTCCATAAACTCTCTTGGGCATGTAATCATGTAGCAATGAAACTAGAGATTAATAAAGCATTGACAGTATGGATGTCCATACTTTACTTTCTAACATGTCAGCTCTTATTTATAATCAAACCAAATCTTCTAACTTTAATTAGAGTTTCTCTTAGAATTTTAACAAGTGATTGGTGTGCATGAATTCTAATAAAAATTCGGTAGTCTCCTTTGTTTTTAGGGCTTAAAATCATTATACAAACATGCACACTTATAAATGGTATTTAATCTACAAGTCATTCATCAACTCATCATACATGAAAACAACCCTTAATAATACAATATAAACATTCAATCTTATATCCAGCAATGAATCATTTAACAGCCCAAACCCCTAATTGATATCTTAATCTCATTCACAGCCCATCCCCAAATTTAGTAATCTCACGGTGTTCTTTCTCGATGCTTAACGCAAGCTCGTCGGCAAGCTAGATCTGGCCGGCCGGAGTTCGTTGGAGAAGAAGAGGGTTGGCCGGCCTCTAGCGGCGCAGGCAAGGCGGAGCCGGGCTGCTGGCGCGGCCAAAAGGGGCGGAGGTGCTTTGGGGCGACGCCGACGGAGGCTGCAGGCGGTGCCCGGCGTTGGCCGCGGGCGGGGGATGGAGGTCAAGGCTGGGTCGCCGGTCTGGCGGCGGTGGCTGGCCGGCGGTCAGGCGGCGGGCAAGGGAGAGAAAAGGAAGAAGGAGAAGAGAGGGGGAAAGGGGATCGTGAAAATGAAAGAGGGGAGAAGGGTTTTCAGCAGATGCTGAATTTTACGTCAAAATTGTCATGTAATCTACGGGAAATCTAATTTACCTTTTTATTACGCTGTATATCGGACATATTCCGATGAATTGATGTTCTTAGGTCATTCATTTATTTATTTTTGAAATTTTTCTATTTACAATATTTACACACAATGAGATAGTCAAATCTTTCTTAGTGATATTGTGCTGAATATGAACTAATTTCCACCAGAAAAGTTGGTAACTCATTCTCTTATATAAAAAGAGGTTGAGGCAAGAGAAATACAAATATAGAAGAAAATCTCTGAACTTCAAAGGGAAAATATTATTAAGATTAAATGATTAAAGACCAACCCACAAGCCAGATTAAATAGCTTTAAAAGACTATCCTATAAACCCTATCATCTTATCTCCAAAATTGACAAATTATTATTCAAAACTAAAACTTATCTAATTTTAAAACTCTAAACAAATCAAATAACTCCTAAAAATCCGAGATTAAATTGATTCAAATCCTATCCTAATTTGGCATATGAAATATTATCAAAAATAGAAAAAAAAACACCGAAAAACAAAGATACCACGGGAAAACAAAAAAATTTGAGGATGAAGGAAATGTTCTCCGAGCAAAACAACGCTCGGTGGACCCCACATGCGTGTCAAGATGAGTTTTCCTAATTGGGGTTGAACGCCCGATTTTGACACATGTAACCAAAAGTATGGTCAAAACCAATGTAGTCAAACCAGGGCCAGGCCCGATTCGGTTCAGCCGAGGAAAAAGCAGGGGAACCTAGCCACTGGCGGTCAGGGCAAACCCCGATTAACCCTGGGATGTTGATTAGGCAGAGCCATACATAACCGGTGACGGCCGGTTCAATAGCGAAGGCAAGTTGACCCGGCCGAGTCAACCGGGTCAAATTGCTCAGGTTTAAACTTTAAAGTTTAAAATTTTCATTTTTTTTATTATTTTACAATCCTTGTTTATCAACAATGGAGTGAGCCCAGCTGCCCAAGGTACAGAGACCCAACCCATCCTTTTATACTATCCCATCATATGCACTCTTTTCAACCAGCCGATATGGGATTATTTCTCAAACAATCTCCAGCCACATAGACATATGTATCCCTTGGTTGATAATAACTGGGCATTGACTTGGTTAATAAAATCAGGTGCACCATGACTTGGTTAATAATAATTGGGCATAACTTTAATGTAATCATCATTTAAAAAAAAAAAACCAAAAATAAATAGGAATAAATAACTAAAGTGAAAAAGCATTTTAAAAAATGGATCAATTTTTGACTCTTTGAGTGAAAACCGGTTTTCCAAACTCCAGTTTTAATAGAATTATTATTATTATTTTAAATAAATGGTAAAAAAAGTTTATTTGCCATTTTTTATTTTTTATAACTAATTGTATTAGTTTAAATTAAAAACCTAGATAAAATTTAGGCTCAAATTGATAAAAATAATTTAAAAATCTTAAAAAAATTATAAGTAATTTAATGTGAACTTCATATTAAGTTAAGCTTTATACATAATCCTTATCTATAATTATTTTTAAATATTTTATTATTGACCCCGGTTGAACCCGGTTGAACCCAGGATTGAACCTCGGGACCCACTGACCCAAGCTTGGTAGGGTCAATATCCCGGGCCGGGTCTGACTACCTTGGTCAAAACATCGAACTGCACCCAAAACTGCCCCAAATCATGGAATTAGCTCGATCACCTTTTGCCTTTTATGTCGGTCCGCCAATTCATGATATGCTAGAGTCTGTATGGTGCAATTAGATAGCTTAGTATTATCTGACTCGGATTCTCCTACATCATGTTCGAACTAGTCTACATGTACTTCTAGTAACTTGTCCACCTTTATTAAAAAAAAAAAAACTAACTGAGATGATGCTTGTGCTTTTCATTGTTTGATTCCATTCGGAAGGACTAAGAAGTCAAATTTGTATATTATTTATACAATCAAGTTGTACAACAATAAATAAAGAAATTATTTGAATATATATAATAAAAGAAATATATTTTCAATTAAGATATATCAGTGATATGTGATAGAATCATGGAGAATCTAACTATTTTTTTAGTCACAATTAGGGAAAGTGGATTCTCCGTTAATATCTTTAGGGTGCGTTTGGTTCACAGGTATGGGAATGGGAATCATTTCTTACGCAGTGTATTCCCCCGTTTGGATGACAGGTATGGGAATCACTCCTCTTCAATCAAGGAATGTTATTCCCTGAAATGGGTGCTTTGTATTCCGCCCAAATTGGGCGGAATGTGCATTCCCGGATGGGGAAAAGACAGTTATACCCTTATCAAAAGACCTCTCAATCGTTGCTCTATTCTCAACGATGCCCTAAAGGGACGATCCCGATCTCGTCGGCGCCGGGCTCCGGCCATACTATGGACCATCACACGGGACAAGGAGAGGGGATACTCCGCCCTCTCAACTCATCGCCAGAAGCCCGTGGCTGAGATGAGTCCCGCCAAATCCACGCCTTGACTGCCACCCAATCTCAGTGAAGCCTACCTCCGAATTTGAGCACGAGAATGAGGTTTGAAGGAGGATCGGGGGAACAAGAAGGTGAGGGCGGTGTTGAAGGAGGATGTGCTCCGTTCCTGGCGAGCGGAGGTAAAGATCGGGGAAGAGGACGAGGACAACAGTGAGAAGAAGCCTGCTGGATTTTTTTTTTTGAAAAATCAAAGAAATGGAATAAATTATTATTTTTATCTGATCCAAATTTAATTTATTCATTAATGTAATTATATATGTATTAATAGTTATATAATAATTGGATATAAAACATTAAATATTTAAGTATCTAGTTATCATTTAATATAATTGGATATAATTGGATATAATTATTCATTAATTTAATTTAATTTAATTGGATATAATTGGATAAATTAAGTATCTAGTTTTCCTAAACAATAAATATTGAAATATCTAGTTATCATTAAATATTTATAATTGGATATAATTATAAATTAATTTAATTTAATTATATGTGCAACAAATATTCTTTATCATAGTTTTACTAAATATTTATTCATAATAATTAATTTATTATAATTCTTAAATATTTAAAAAATATTTATCATTTAACAAATCTATTATCCTCTTATATAATATTAGTTATTTGCATAAGGGCACAAGAGTCATTTCATCACATATTTCATCTTTTACTTTTCTCATTCCCAATAAACTACCATTCCAATCCTTTCCAACCAAACACAGTTTTCATTCCCATACCTCTCATTCCCCTTCATATCATTCCCATTCCCATTCCCATTCTCATTCCTAATCCGTCAACCAAACACCCCCTTAATGTCTCCCCCCTCAAAGTTGGTATAGGTGAAATGGGAAAAACTCATAATTTGCTAAAAACCAAATGGAGATCATTGAAGATAAATTTGGAGACTTAGTGGCCATCACAGGGGACTCTCACACCAAAAGAGTCAAATTCTTGAGGTAATCCCTTAATCCTGTGACATGAACCATCTTTTTTTTTTTTTTTTTTTTGAACTAAGGGGATAAACCCCATTATAGGCTCAAGATAGGACGTATGCACAGATCGGACTATCACGGGTTTTACTCCGGAGCGTGTCTTTTACCGCCCGCGGGATACACTGAGTGCGGACCGCCTGAAGGTTTCACTTCGGCGCCCGTTCTTTACCGCCCGTGACTACCAATCCCAAACAAATTTTATCCGTGTGTGCGTGGGCCACACCCACTGGGCGACCCACGCTATGTGCACTCACTCCGTCCGCGAGAGGAGATTGAACTTAAGTCCCAAGTCTAGGTATGCGGAGGACCTTCTTGCTTCATTTTGTGACACCTTTGGCATGAACCATCTTATTGAGCGGAAGTTGGTGGAAGAATCAACCATGAAAGCTTAAACTAAGATCTTGGTAAGGATTTTACCAATTGACTTATACCATGTAACCTCAAGTTTCAATGTTGTGAGGTGATATATTATTGGGAAAATTTAAAAAAAAAAACTATATGGTTTCACCGATTTGCAAAAAAAGAAATGTGGTTTTTTTATTTCGTTTTAAAACTTGTGGTTTCACCGATTTGCAAAAAAGAGAAAAATCATGACCGACATTAACCCTTGCTGACGTGGCAGGGGCATTTTCTTCAAATCACATAACAATAAAAAGGGAAAATTATGAAAAAAAATCTTATGGTTTCATGGATTCGCAAACCGGTGACAAAAGTATTTTTATTTTTATTTTTATTACATGTGGTTTCCCCCGCTAACAAAAAACAGACAAAACCGTTAACGGTGTCAACTCTTACTGAGTTGGCGGGGGTAATTTTGTCAAATCGCATAAAAGGGCTGATGTGGCGTAAATTTTTAAATAAATGTTAAAATGGAATGCTGATGTGGCTAAACTTTTAAAGAAACAACCAAAATAATATAGTTAAGCATCATCCTTAATGCTAACTTTAACCCTAACCATAATCTAATTAATTAATTAATTAAACTCCATCACTAATTAACTAAACCCTAACCTATCATCTCTCTCCCACCCCGCCGCTACCCCTCGCGTGACAGCCTCCTCCCTCTTCCTAACCCCCAGCCGCCCCATCCTCCTCTCCCTCCACCCCTCTTCCTCTCTCTCTCTCCCCCTTCTACCCCCTCCTGGTTTGGCAAAGATGCAAATCTTGGGCAAGGAGCTCGGGGTTCCCCATGTTGTTTCACAGTTTATGGGCCTGAAGCTACAATGACTGGGATCTGCAAACAAGTTATTGACTGCATCATGTCTGCTACTTAGATTTGCAAACATTTGTTCTTTGTTCTTGTTGGTTGTACATTTGTTCTTTGTCCATGTTGGTTGTTTCTGTTTGGTTTTATGAGAACAAAGTTCACAGATGCTTTGTTCCAAAATGTGAGAAACTAACATATTTGTGAACAAAATAAACCCTGGAACCAGCAACAGGAAGCCAAGATGATGCCCAAACCCTAATCATCCAACCTGAAAGAGAAGGATCTAATCGATTTCCTCTTCAGATTTGGCTCCGATCTGCTTCTTGTTGAGGATCTCCATCGGTTTGGAGGGATTCTCGAACGGAAGAAGAGAGATTTGGGGGAGAATCTAGAGATTTCTTGCCGTTTGGAATGGTCACCGGAGAGAGGCATGGTCACCGGAGAGAGGAGACATGGAGAGAGGTTCATGGAATATTAAATTTTTTAAATAAAATAATTTGTTTTTATGCCACATCAGCCCTTTTACGCGATTAGACAAAATTACCCTTGCTAACTCAGCTAGAGTTGACACCGTTAACGGTTTTGCCTATTTTTGTTAGCGGGGGAAACCACATGTAATAAAATCGGAAAAAAAAAAATACTTTTGTCACCGGTTTGCAAATTCGTGAAACCACAAGGTTTTGTTCATAATTTTTCCAAATAAAAATAAAACCCTTCTCCCCAAATTCATGTTCTCCTCTTCATCTCCGCCCCACGTGACAGCCCTGCCGCCCCTCTTCCTCTCTTTCTCTCTCTACCCCCCCCCCCCTTCTGTTCTATTTAACTCAAGAAAGAATTCAGGGTCAAAGGTATCCTCTAACTTAGTGCAATCAAAGAACCTCTGCAAGAGGAACAGAGGACTAGAACCATTGACTTGGATCATGATTTGGTTGGTTGAAGAATTGCGGGAGAGATTAAAGGTTTTGGGCATGGAGGTGCATAGATATTTCTACTGTAATTTCCACATGAGACATGAGAATAAAATAAAAGATTAGTGAGATAGAAACAGAGGAAGAAGAGGGGCGGATAGAGAGAGGAAGAGGGGAAGAGGGAGAGAGTGGAGGGAGCTGTCACGGGGGCGGCGGCGGGGTGCGAGAGAGAGGGGATAGGATTAAGGTTTAATTAATTAGGGTTTAGATTTAATTAATTAATTAATTAGATTATAAATAGGATTAAAGTTAGTATGAGGGTTTAATCAATTTTAATTTACGTGATTTGCCGAAAATGCCCCTGCCACGTCAGCAGGGGTTAACGTCGGTCACAATTTTTCTCTTTTTTGCAAATCAATGAAACCATAAGTTTTAAAACGAAATAAAAAAACCACTTTTTTTGTTGTAAACCGGTGAAACCACATAGTTTTTTTTTTTTGAAATTTATCCTATATTATTTATACAATCAATCTGTACAACAATAAACAAGGAAATAATTTAAATATACACAATAAAAGGAAATATCTCCTTAAGGTGTATCAGCTAGAATCATGGAGAATTAGCTATTTTCTTGGTCAAAATAAGGGGAAAGGGATTCTCCTCTAATACATCTAATTAGAGATATTCACAAATAAGCTTGATTAGGGTAGCAACTAAGCTCCCTTGGTGAACCACATACCATGACAATAATTAGTTATAAGATGAACATGGACGTCATATCATAGAACATTAGAAAACTAGGGAAAAAGTGGAAAAGATTCTTATTGCATGACTTCTTATAAAACAACATAATGTTGACATATTTTTTTTACAAGAAATGAAAATTAGTGATATAGATACTGTATATATATGGAGATCTACATGAGATGTTACATTTACTCACAGAAATTTTACTCACAGAAATTTAAGCATGACTAAAACTTCATATATAATCACACTTAGAATCATGTGTGAGTATTAAAGTAATTTATAGTCACGGTTATTTTATATGTGACTATAGAGGTTTTTTTTATTCACGGATTTTTTTTTAACCATGACTATAGGTTACATATTATAGTTACGCTTAGATTTATGCGTGAGTATTAAAGTAATCTATAGTCACGGTTATTTTATATGTGACTATAGAGGCTTTTTTAGTCACAAATTTTTTTTTTAACAGTGACTATATGTTACATATTATAGTCACTCTTAGATTTATGCGTGAGTATTAAAGTAATCTATAGTCACGGTTATCTTATATGTGACTATAGAGGCTTTTTTAGTCACGGATTTTTTTTAACCGTGACTATAGGTTATGTATTATAGTCACACTAAGATTCATGTATGAGTATTAAAGTAATTTATAGTCACGGTTATTTTATATGCAACTATAGAGGGTTTTTTTTGTCATATATTTTTTCTTTACCATGACTATAGGTTATATATTATAATCACGCTTAGATTCATGCATGAATATTAAAGTAATTTATAGTCACAGTTATTTTATATGTGATTATAGAGGCTTTTTTAGTCACAGATTTTTTTTTTTTTTTGGTCTGTGAGTAAATATTATATATTAGTCATGTTTAGATTTATTTGTGAGTCTTGAAGTAATTTATAGTCACAATTATTATATTTTTAATATATTTAAAATAAAGAAAAAATTTGTTTCATTTTCTTCAAATTTTTTTCACTAAGAAAAACTCATAATTATTATAGTTGGAGGTGGATGGATAGTATAAGCCTGATTAATTAAATAAAAATTTATTAGGTGTTAATTAATCTAGCTTAATTAAGTGGGAGATACCGGACAAAGGTTTGAGTCTCGATAAAGTAGATCCAATCAGGTCAAAGCCGGGATATTGGATCTAGTCTAGTATGGGAGAAACCCTATGATGCTACATTACGCCCGTGACCACTGGAATCATTGAAGCTAGACTTCCCGGATCAGGGTTGATGAATTTTTCTAGAGACACATGTGATGCTATAATAGCCCATGTGAGTACATAGTGATTAGTGGGGAGATAAAATTAAATAAATGTTTAATTTATTTTAATATAGTAGAATGAGGAATAATTGAGAAGACAATCATGATTAAATGGGCATATGATAAAAGCTAGGGAAATAAAAAATTTAATAGAAGAATATATATTACCTATCTGGTGAAAAAAATTGATTCTAATCGAAAAGATATAAATTAAAATTTGATACTTTAAATCAAATTCGGCAACAGTACATACCCACCCTCAATCTGGATAAATTTCAAAACGTATGTGTTCAAATCCTTGACCTACAGATAGGCAAGAAAGTTTTTCAAACATAGAAAAACATAAAAGAATCAACGGAGAAAGATTAATTATTGGGTGAAGCCCACGGTGGAATGGGATCCTCTGCTTTGCTTTTACTTTGACAATGGAAATTCAACCACGTTATCCACCTCGAAATCTTCATGATCCACTGACCAAAGCTGTATGCAGATAAGGTGATAAGCCCACGTGGCATTCTACATCTTCTCGCCCCAAAAGGCCCCGAGTAACCTCCACGTTCACCCTCCCCCTCCTCTCTCTCTCTCTCTCTCTCTCTCTCTCTCCTGGTTACCGATTAAAGGGTAAGGTCCCTAACTCGACCCCCCCGCTTTTTTTTCTCGGTTTATGCCGGAAACTCCAACCACACTCTTCTGATTGATTGTTATCGATCCATAAAGATCGATAGCCAGAGACTTGCTACTGAGCCATGGCCTCTTCATCCCTGCTGACCACTCCCACCTCCAAGAAAACTACACTGCCTTTCTCTCCGATTTCATGCTGCAGACCCACTGCTGCCGCATCTGGCAATGCCATGAGGGCCCATATCTCGCGCCGAGAGATGGGCATTACCATAGCCTCCTGCACGGTGCTACTTGTGCCGCTTACACCAGCTGCAAGGGCATCCTCAGACGAGGAGTACGTGCGGGAGACGACGGAGGTGATCAACAAGGTGCGTTCCACCATTAACTTGGAGAAAACAGACCCCAATGTGGCGGCAGCCGTGGCTGAGTTACGTGACGCATCCAACTCATGGGTGGCCAAGTACCGCAGAGAGAAGGCTCTCCTTGGTCGGGCCTCCTTCCGTGATATGTACTCAGCTCTCAACGCCGTCTCCGGGCATTACATCAGCTTTGGGCCAACCGCACCCATTCCTGCCAAGCGCAAAGCGAGGATTCTCGAGGAGATGGACACTGCTGAGAAGGCACTCCTCCGTGGACGTTAAGACCACAAAAACTGATTATGGCAAGCATCCATTCCTAAACTACTTTCTCTTAATCTCATTTCATCTCCCTATGTTTCCTACGTGTCAAATTTTGGGTATATGATCAGTTTCTACCTTTTCATGATTTTAATTTGGCCAAGATCGCGTAGATAAATCTGGGTATTATATTAACATTAGCTGACACTTGAGAGGCAGTTGCTAATCTTATTGTCACTGGGTTTAATGTGGTTGGCAAAACACAAGATTGAAACCCATTGCTTTACCGTTTCTGAATATGCTAAATTTATGTAAATTCTATATTTTTAATTCCATCAATTATAGGAGAAAGAGAAAAATAAAAAACAAACGCTTACATGCATAGTTATCAGACCCGGCCGGTCATTACGACCCGACGAAGCTCTGAGTCACAGTCAACCCGGTTCAACCGTCGAATTAGATTCAGAGGTCAATCTTTGGGTTGATAATTTAATATAAATATTTTTTAAATATTATTTTTAAAATTATAAAATATTTTTTAATGAGCAATAATATAAATAATAAATAATTAAAGAAGAAAAAAAAACAAAAATATTATCAATTCTCATCTAAATCATTACCATGCTTAACATCCCTAACATAAAAAAAAAGTCCTACCAGAATCTATATACTTTAAATGCGTAGTAGTCGGATAATGAAAATGAAATCACAATCCACATAACTGAATCGTTTATACTCCCCAGAGATTTAGTTTTTAGTTTTATTTTAATAAAATTACATAATTTGCCCTTTAACATATTAAAAATTTAAAAATCGAGGGATAAAATGGTCATTTCGGAAAAAAAAAACATTGACCCTAGGGTCACCTGGATTTGGCTTGGATTTGGTAGGTCGGTAGGGTCAATCCGGTCGAATCGCTTAAAGCAGGTCAATTAGTGACCCGGACGGTTTAGGCACCTTGGGTCACACAGTCGGCCAAATTAGGACGGGGCGATCCGGGTTTAATAACTATGCTTACATGTACTATATAAGTTTAGAAAAACCCATTTATTTATTTATTTATTTATTTTTACAATAAACCTAAAGTTGTCAGCCCAAAAGATATTTTTACTTTTACTTTCCTCACTTCAACAGCATGTTTCTTTAATCAAATCATGTTTGTAGACAAGTGGGACTGACTTCAACTTGCCTGGTTCTTATACAAACCAGGGAACTCCCTGGTTTGTGCCACGTGGCGCCACGTGGCACAATATGATTAGCCATGGGGTTGACTTCTTTAGATGGGGTGGGGTAGGGTTGGGTTTTTTTTTTTTTTTTTTGGGTGGTGGTGGGCCCCACCACCCTAAAGTCAACATGCTGGCCAATGATGGCCAGCCACGTCACCAAAACCAGGGACTTCCCTGGTCCGCAAACCAGGAAAGTCGAGTCCAATGGGACTTGTGATCGGTAGAAATGTAGGGATCTCTGTCCTAACAAATTAAGTATTTTACTAATTTATTATATTTTTTTTAACTGAATCCTACGTTTCCAAGTAAGTTATCATGTAAACTCTCCATCCAATTTATTATCAACTAGCCTTTATTTGACACTTTGTAGTAATCCATGTGGCTAGATATGTGTAAAATCTTAAAGAAAAAACTTCCAATTTCAGCACTATATTATTATTATTATAGGTAATTCACTATTCATCCCTTGAACAGTGAAGTATTTGCCATGTGATCCCTAAGTAGGGGTGTTTAGGAGCTTAATGTAAATAGTATTTTGGGTGGGGTTTAATTAAAGGGCAAATAGTATGGAATAGTGTGAAAGACTAATAATTAATTTGCTCTTATTATTATTATTATTATTTTATGAAGATGCATAAACAACATTTATTTATATTAATTTAAGAAAATTAATATTTTTTATTTTTAGTTTTATTTTTACTTGTTGACTACGGACACAAGCGCCCCCATGAGGGATGTCAAGGATGTGGCCGAGGCACAAAGCACGCTCGATGTGCCTGAGTTCCCGCATTTGCAAGAGAGGGGCTTGATCCCGAGTTCTTCTCGAAAGAGCGGAACCTCTTAGCAAAGCAACCCAGTACCAATAGGCTTTCACGACCGTTGGTGAAAATCAATACATTTTAGACAACCGGGTTTACAAAGAAGTAAGCATAGATAATGTTGGTTTGTGGGTTGTGCTTGTTAATTGTTTCTCCCTCTTGACGTGTCCTCCTCAAAGGTCTAGTCGCCTTCGGCGTGACTCTATGCACTGGGTTTCCTTGGTGAACTTTAGGCTCCTTTTGACCAGGCTCTATACTACCTATAGTCATGGACGTTTGGATGGGTGCAATGCATCAAACCAAGATAATACAAAAAATTTAATATAATGAATAATTTCTATAAAAAAACGAATTGTTTGTCTTGAAAGCATCACATATTTCTTTCCCCCATATATATAAGATGGCTATGGTCGTGAGATCTTATCCCCAACGAAGAGTTTCGTTTACCTTGCAGGGAATGTATTCTTTGCTTCAAACTTATTGCAGGTCTATTGTCTTGTTTTGTGCTCTAAAAAGATCTCAGAAGTAGGTCTAGATGCTTGATGGATAAGGACATGAGATAAACAGGTGGAATATCAACTCAACTTCAGCATTATTGCATTAAACTACGTGTTCTAACAAAAATTCATAAACTTCCTAAAAAAATGAATGGATATTTAAAATGTGTTCAATTGAATTTACTTGGATCTAAAACAGTTGTGATTTGTGAATTAGAAAAGTAAAAAATAATTTTAAAAAATATAAAATTTATATTCCTATGAAATTAATTTTATATTTTAAAAAATATAATGGAAAATCTAAATAAGTACTTTTAACTAAAATTAAATATTATAGTTAGCTGTGAGTTATTTAAATTATTTTATTTTATTTTTTCAATCCTTTTACATAGACATGCCGATGAACAAAAACTTTTCATGTACTTGCAAGCATTATTAAATTCCATTGTGACGTAATATGGAAGCAAAAAAGAAAACAAAATATCTTGATCGTAAAATACAAGAGCATGTGGTTGCTCGATAATACTCGAACTATGAAATCGGCTCCGATCTCACCATGTTTATGTCAATCTTGATGGCATACCTTGTTTGAGTCAAATACATGAGGTATATGTCCATATGTAGTGTAAAATGTTGGCTAGACATGTTATAGGTTGAATTTGGGGCTATTTGCAATATTCTAAAACCCTGGGGGGTTTTATGCAAACCTTTGCATATAAGCCCCAAATCCAATCCGACCCAATAGATGAGAGTTTTGTTTTTCTTTATGGAAGCTAGGGTTTGAGAGAGGAGAAAGAGGAGAGTTTGATCCCATCTAATAGTGTGAGATTTGTGAGGGGATTTGGGTATCTCCTCTATTTGTTGGCTCTATCTTTGATTCTTCTTCTTTATAGTGGATTTCTTGCTTTCGCCATGGCAAGTGGTTTTTCCCGAAAGGGTTTTCCACGTAAATTTGGTGTCTTCTTGTTTGGTTATGCTTCTTGTGGCTACTATTGCTTCCGCATATTAACTCTACAAGTGGTATCAGAGCGCTCAGGTTTTCTAGTCATAAGGTATTGATTGGTTGATTTTGTGCATATCCAAGATGAGTAATGTTGATATGTCAAAGTTTGATGGTACTGGTGATTTCAACATATAGCGTATCAAGATGAAGGCTGTTCTTGTTGACAAAGGCCTCAAGTCAATTCTTGATAAGAAGGAAGACCTTGAACAATATGATGAGAAGACTAAAGAGATTGATGAAAAGGCATTGTTGTTATGCAATTGGCATTGTTAGATAATGTTTTGTGGCAAGTTAGCGGCGAATAGCATGCAGTAGATTTATGAAAGAAACTTAAGTCTCTCACTAGTCGCCTTTATTTGATGATGCGGTTGTGCCGCATGAGGATGGCAGAAGGAACTCCTATCAAGGAATATATTAATGAGTTCAATCGTGCATTGCATGATTATGAGAACACCGACAAAAAGATTGATAGTGAACTCCTTACTATGATTTTCTTGTGCTCACTCCCCATTTCTTATGAAGGCATTCGTGATCAGATTCTCTATGGCAAGCAAATACTTAGCATGGATGAGGTGGTATCCACTCTTGTCACGCCCGAGCCAATTTCGAGGGGACCTCGAAAGCTGGCGTGAGACCAGGCCGTGCATTCAATGGAGACGAGCCCCACTCAGATACAAGGCCTAGATGAGAAACAGATAACAGATAAAACCTGATTATATCTAAAAAAATGTTATATTAAAACATTTGCAGAGTTTCTACAACGGAATTAAGACCGAAAGGGTTTACATGCCCTACACACGGTCAAGGCCCTATAAGGGTCCTACAAGAACAACAACAAGTACGAGGTTCTCGAACCTCAACAAAGTCAACCCGCTCCCTCGCAGCTCCCGTGTTCAAGTCACCTACTCCCCGGGACCTGAAAAAAAGATATAAAGGAAGCAACCGCATGAGCTTTCGAAAGGAAAGCCCAGTAAGTACCCCGCTGGAATCTCAATGATAATCCAAAGCAGCACAGATGATACAAGAAAAGTCAAATTGAACAAATCGAATATCATCAATCCACACAATCTGGGCCAAAACCCATACAAGTCAAACCCCGGGAGTCTACCATAACAGCGATAGGGCTCCTAATAACAGAATTTCAACAAAGAACTCCTAAGAGTTCACAAGTCATCTCCCTAGTCGGTTATCAGCCTCAGCCAATATCGACTCTCAGTCCATGGTCTAGTAGTGCCACTAAACATAGACTTATTTTGTCAGCGTATCATCCCACTGACGGGAAAACAAAGATTACCAGTTATTACCCCCACTGGCGGGAAACAAAGATTTTCCAGTTATTACCCCCATTTGGCGGAAACAAGACTTACCGGCGTTTTACCCCATCAAGGGAAACAAAGAATATGAGGACGGAGAATCCTTGAAGCGAGATAGTTGGTGTATACCTACGGCCCGGCGCACAAGCTCACGCGTGACTCCACGGCGCGTCTTGCGGTCAACAGTAAAACACGCACACTTTCTCACAAGCATACCCTACAGGATGCTAACATCTCAACATGCACACACTAACATCGAAGTAGGTGTCCAAGAGAACAAACTACGAGTGTATGCAATCATATCAAATTATGATATCAATGAAGCGATAAGCAATTCAAGGCGTAAGCAAGTCCAAAGAAATCCCGAAACCGGGTAGGAACGAGGCAAGTGTACTTGCACAAGTACCAAAGATCAACAATGATAACGGTGCTAGGCAGAAGCACTTACAAGAAAACAACCCACAAACGAGGGCAATGAAGCAAAAGTACTTACCTCTCACTGGATCTCGAAGCCCTCCTAGTCACCTTTTGAAATGCTTCTGGGACTTCCCGAGAGTATCTAACAGATAGAGTTTCTATTAGAGGTAAAATTCTAATAAAACCCTATGTCTCTAATTGCACATGCATGACTCTCGTTCTTGTTGGGCCTAGGCCCACTACGGGTCCTAGAGACCACCTCTCGGGTTATTGGTCCTTATCCCCTGCTCCCCTGTCCTTTAGTTGACTTCAGACCCAACTGGGTCAAACTGGTCAACTTCACCTTCATTTGTCGAGTCTAAACCTTATTTGGTCACCTCTAGTCATTCTAGTTGAATTGGGCCCATTTCGAGCCCATTACACATTAATCTTGACCTTAGCCCTCTTTTAAATAAGAAAGGGCATTTTAGTCATTTGACAATTCATGACCTTAAGGTTTAGGGTTCACTTACTTCCTTTGAATTATTTAGCAACCTTACTAAATAATGTCTGTAGTTATCCCAATGTTGTCACAACTAAATGATCAAATAAATTAACCAATTAACTTTAGTTAAACTCCTTAACTAACAAGTTAATTTAATAAATTTTGTCGCACTAGTAAAGTACCCACATACTCTTTTTAACTTAACTTAGTCAATTGGTTATGCCACTTTACTATAGGTCTGTATAGTCTTTGTAACTATACAACATATTTTGTCCCACAAATTAATTCCCATTAACTTGTCATACTAATGAAGTTGCCACACTATCAAGGTTTTAAATCAAACCCCATTAAAATATTTAGTAAACTTTCTAAATGATTTTAATCATACTTATTCTCGTCACATTATCTTAATTCCATATAGTTGCCTAGCTTTACAACTATTGGATTAATAGTAGCAATACTGTTAATAGAGACAATACTAATTTATTTATCACACCTACCATTCAAATCAATTATTTGTCACATTAGATAATCAACTAAATTTTGTCACATTTCTATAGTTTCCAAATGAAAAATATTTGTGACATATCATTATTATTATTTTGATTATCTCAACTAACTAATTATCATGTGTCACATTAATTAGTTAGCATTTCGGCCCATAAACTTTAATAATATGTCACACTAACAAAGTCCTTCAACTATTTTTAACTATATCAAATAATTGTCACACTTGTAAAGTTCCATAATAATCATTTTAATTACTCTAATTAGTCAAATGATTATATTTTTTCCACATAGGTTAATTAAACCTATTATGTCACAACTACTATGGTTTTAAATATAACTTCATTAAGAATATTTGGTAACCTTACCAAATAATTTTAATCATACAATTAACTTAATAACGTAACACTATTAAGGTTTTCTCAAAACCTTATAAAGATCTATAAATTAACTTAATTAATCAAATCATGTCACACTTCCTAAGTTCTGTTTTTAATTAAAAATTTTAATTAAATTACCCTTCTTCTTCCTTCTTCTCACGGCAGGGGCCGGCCGGAGTTCCGACAGCGTCGCCGGAGGGATGCAGTGGCCGGGAAACCTCTGCATCGTGCTCCTCCCTCGTCCGGGATTCTTTTTCAGGCCCTAAACCATCATGAGTATGGCTCCTTCTCCTCTGTCTATACTTCACCGGAGGAGTTCACCGGCGATGTCAATTTCCTCGCCCGAGAGCTCCATTCGCCCGTAAATGGTACCAGGAGCTTCCTCTCGACCCCACGAGCCTGTATAACACCTCCCCTAACCCCAACTCCCCCTCCCGGAGCCGTATCACTCGCGTTCCCTATCACGACTCCGGCGAGCTCTATAGCGAATTTACAGTGCTTCAAACGCGAAATTAAATCCGGAATAGAATTCATACCTTCGCTCGGGTCCTTCTGGCGGTGATAATGGAGATAGAGGCCTCCCGGGACCCTTTTCCCTTTCTCTGACCTAGCCTCGCCGGAGAGCTCCTTGGCTTCCTTCGATTCTCCTCTACACTGTGTCTCGGGAGGAACCAGTGGGCGGTTTTTATAGAGCGAGGGAGGCCGGAACTGATGGTGGCGTTCGCGAGCCGAACCGTCGGCTGACGGTCGGGTTCTTCGCGAGTAACGCTTGGCGGCGACGCTCTCAAGCGGCGCGTACCGCCGTTGAGGCGATTGGGAGAAGGAGAGGATGTCTCGGGATCGGCGACTTTCAGCGTCGACGGTGAGGATCCTCTAATTCATCTCAACGGCCTGGATTTTATTCCAAAGCCTCGGATCTAACACTCTCTCTGATTAACAGTCGGGATCTAATCATGATCAACGGTCTGATCTCTTCTCATCGCCTCGTATTTGATCCACAATCAGATGTACGATTATCGATAGCCCGCATGGTAGGTTCTTCCCTACCTACCCTATTTTCCTCTGCTTCGTATCTAGTATACGATCAGATGGATCTAACCTGAGAGCGCCACGTAGCTCTATGTGAGCCATTATTATGCCTCGAGATCCATACGATCAAATCTCAACCGTTGGTTCCTTAACTAATAGAGTTTTCTCAACAAAATTAACTGGAAGTCCTCCATTAGTTTCCAGGTTACATTTTAGTCCAACCTGTGAGAGGGGACAATTATGGTCCAGTCCTTGGAACTTTCAATAATTACCAAAAGGTCCTTCTGATCCCCCAACAACCCTAATTAGGATTTTTCTCTGGGAAAATTATTCATGGGTCCCTGGAATGTTTTTAGGTCACATTCTAGTCCATTCTCTGAGAGAGGGGACTATTTCCTTTTAGTCCTTAATACTTTACAAAATTATCTAGAGGTCCTTGAACTTCCAATTATTACTAATTGGTCTCAAAATTTAATTTAATTCCCTTTTTAAAGCTTTTAAATTCTCCATCCTTCAAGCTTAAGGAATTAAATAATTTATGAATCTCTTTTTACGGAATATTAGAAAAGTTTTATTCCTAAAAATTCGTGGGTTTTACAACTCTCCTATCAAAGGATTTGCTTCGAAAAGCAAGACTTGAGAATTATAAACAAGGCGAAGGCTTGTTTGTTTCACGTGGTAGATCGGTGGAGCTGAGTTATGGTGGTGATGCTGCTACTGGAGGTTGAAAATCAAAGGGTCGTTCGAAGTCTAGCTCCGGAAAGAAAGGTGAGGTTCGTTGCAATTATTGCAAGGAGATAGGCCACATTAAATGGTATTGTCCTAAGTTGAAGAAAAAGAAGGACAAGCAAGGTGATGACAAGAATGAGTCTTCTTCATCAGCAAGTGTGGCAATTTCAGAAGGTGAGCCAGCTGAGCTGCTTGTTGTTAGTGCAGATTGTATGACAGTTGGGGATTATGCTTCTAGTGCAGATGTTGCTTGTGATATGAGTTATAGCAGTGGTTGGATTTTGGATTCTGCTTGCTCATTTCATATGTGTCCGCACCGAGAGTGGTTTGCCACTTATGAGCCTTTGGATGGAGGTTCTGTTTCTATGGGCAACGACACAAAGTGCAGAGTTATTGGCATTGGCACTATCAGATTCAGGATACATTATGGCATATTCCGTACACTCACAGATGTTCGCCATGTTGTTGGGCTGACGAAGAATTTGATCTCATTCAAGGCACTTGATCGAAAAGGCTACAAGTTTGTTACTTTCAATTATCAGATCAAAGTGTTCAAGGGCTCCTTGTGTGTGATGAAGGCTCTCACTACTCCATATACAAATGATCTGTATTTCTTAGAGGGTAGTATTTTTTCTGGATCAGCATCAGTTGCTTCTAGTTCTGATCTAGATGATGATACTATGACTACATTGTGACACATGAGGTTGGGGCACATATCAGAACGTGGCTTGACAGAGCTGAGTCGACGTGGTATGTTGGGTAGTCGGAGGACAGGTGCTCTGCAGTTCTGTGAGCATTGTGTTCTTGGAAAGCAAACTCGTTTAAAATTTTACAGGTCTGTTCATACGACAAAGGTTATTCTTGATTATGTGCACTCAGATTTATGGGGTCCAGCGCCAGTGGCTTCTTGTGGAGGCGGTAGATTCTTGCTAACCTTCATTGATGACTTCAGTCGGAAGGTATGGGTATACATCCTAAAGTCCAAGGATGAAGTCTTTAGGAATTTTCGTCAGTGGAAGGCTTTGGTGGAGACACACACAGGAAGGAAGGTCAAAGTTCTGAGAACTGACAATGGCAAAGAGTTCTGTTTGGTAGAGTTTGATTCGTATTGCCGGGACGCCGGCATATTTCGTCATCACACCACAGTTGGCACTCCGCAGCAAAATGGAGTCACGGAGCGCATAAACAGAACATTGATTGAGAGAACCCGTTGCATGCTCTCCCATGCTGGGTTGCCCAAGAGTTTATGGGCAGAAACAGTTACTACAGCTTGCTACTTGGTAAACCGCTTACCGTCGACAGCTATTGATTGCAAGACACCTAAGGAGGTATGGTCTGGAAAGCCTCCTAAATATGACCATCTGAAGGTATTTGGTTGTCTAGCATATGCGCATATTCGTCAAGACAAGTTAGAGCCTCGAGCATTGAAGTGTGTCTTTCTTGGTTATGGTGATGGAGTCATGGGGTACCATTTGTGGTGTAAAGATTCAATATCCCCAAAGGTGATCGTCAGTAGAGATGTGACCTTCGATGAGATGGCGATTGTTACTCCAGCATGTCGACAGTTGGGAAAGCTTCCACTTCAGGTGAAGTATCTACAGATGGTGATTCTGAGGCAGAGCGGGTAGCACAGAGGGTAACATTTGAGTTGGAGACTCCAGTGACTACATTTGGCTGATCACAAAGCAATGTGCGTTATGGTCCGGTAGTTGGAAGTCATAGTGACACACATGAGACAACAGATGAGTCAGATGCAGCTGGTAGTCAGTCAGATGATGCAGTTTCAGGTGGAGCTTCAGAGACTTCAGATTCTCCTATAGATCTCGTCTACGACAGCAGAGGAGGCCACCATAACGCTATGGAGATTGGGTTACACTAATAGCGAGAGGTAGAGGTACAGTTGCTTTCGCTTTGATAGTTGCTGAGGATATTGTGTATGATGAGCCTAGCACATATCGTGAGGCACTTATGAGTTCTCAAGCAACTAGTTGGATCCAGGCTATGATAGAGGAGATGGAATCATTAGAGAAGAACCACACTTAGGATTTGGTATTGCCACCTAAAGGGCGAAAAATTGTTGGTTGCAAATGGGTCTACAAACTCAAGGAGGCATCTCCAGGAGTTGCTACTCCGAAGTACAAGGCAAGATTGGTGGCGAAAGGCTTCAATCAGAAAGAAGGGATCGATTACCATGAGGTGTTCTCCCCAGTTGTGAAGCATACTTCGATTCGGACCTTGTTGGCTATGGTTGCTCTATTTGATTTGGAGTTAGGGAAAATGGATGTAAAGAGTGCTTTTCTTCACGGTGATCTTGAGGAGGAGATCTACATGGCGCAACCGGAAGGCTTTATGGTCAAAGATAAAGAAGATTATGTTTGTTTTCTTAAAAGGTCATTGTATGGCTTAAAACAATCTCCAAGGTAGTGTTACCATCGGTTTGATTCTTATGTCAGCAGCCATGGATTTGAGAGGAGTCTGTATGATGCTTGTATATTTTAGGGAATATTATCAGATGGCTCTAGGGTGTATATGTTGCTTTATGTTGATGACATCCTTATTGCTAGAAAGAGTCATTCTGTAGTTTAGGAGGTAAAGAACATGCTTAGAAGTAAATTTGAGATGAAAGATTTGGGTGCAACTAAGAAATTATTGGGAATGGATATTCATCGTGACAGAGTTCAGAGCAGACTTTGGCTTTCACAGAGTCAATATGTTGAGAAGGTTCTAATTAGGTTCAATATGTCACAAGCGAAACCAGTTTCTACTCCGTTGGCGGCACACTTCAAGTTGTCCACTTCATCAGGGTCATTGGATACAGAAGAGGAGGAGCAAATGTTTCCTTATGCCTGCACAGTTGGCAGTTTGATGTATGCCATGGTTTGCACGTGTCCTGATATTGCATATGCAGTTAGCGTGGTGAGCCGTTTTATGTCAAGGCCAGGCAAAGAGCACTGGAAAGTAGTACAGTGGATACTCCGGTACCTCCGTGGCACAAGAAACTATGGTTTGATGTTTGATCAGAGGGGCAGTAAATGCGGGATTGGTTGTTGGTTTTTCTGATTCAGATTTTGTCGGGGATCTTGACGAGAGGCGTTTTATCACTGGTTATGTATTTCAGCTTTGTGGCTCTTGCATCAGTTGGAAGGCAACTTTGCCGCCCCCGTGGTTTTTCCCGAAAGGGTTTTCCATGTAAATTTGGTGTATTCTTGTTTGGTTATGTTTCTTGTGGCTACTATTGCTTCCGCATATTAACTCTACACGAACGAACGAAGAACAGTCTAGAATCCTCTAGAAAATTGAAACTAAAAATTAAAAGGAAAATTTTATCGATAAAGATATCTTTTATGGCAATTACAATCACTATTTATAGTGAAAAGTGAAACCCTAATTGAAGTAAAACTCAAAGTACGAGAATATCTCTAATCCTAGTGAAACCCAAAAAGACCTAAAATCTCCATGAAACGATGGAATTTACCCTCCTAAACGTGTCACCGGGCCCAACGGGTCACCCATGCCAATATCTGTGGGAAATCAAAAAATGTTTCCAATAAGGTCTCACTCGCCCGAATCAGATAACCGAGCAAAAATTTATGGTTGTTTATGCACACCCTTCTTATTATTCCTCTTGTTTAGTTGCCCTATGAATCTCTCCCCTAATTGCTTTGTATCAATCCCCTCCACTTCAAAATTTTTTTGTTTTTTTGGTAATGAGCTACAATTCTTTATCAGCTGGTACTTCACATGGACTGATGCTTTCTTGGATATGCCTTTTCTATAATAACTCTTCAACTTTCTCCTATAAAATCTATCTCTTTTTGGGATTCATCTGGTAATGTGGTAGGTTTGGAAGGCAAGCTCTAGAAATAAAGTTAATTTGATTTAATGTCTTGGATCGGTAGTAACTACTCAAGTTCCCATGTCACACTCTAGAACTCCCTTAACAATTGTTGAACAGGCTCAGGAACTTCTAGAGTCTCAGACACCTCTTCCCCGATGGCCATCAAGGCAAAAACATTATAAGATTCTTTAACATTTACAACAAATTCATTCCCACAATTTTTAATGGTTAAAAAAACCTTTCCCTCTACTTTAGAAGTTTTGGGTGAGCTTCCTGATGGCACTATTGCTATCCTCTTGGCTTGCCATGTGAATACATAACTATTCTCCCTACCTTGATGCATGGTATCTATATTCAAGCTGCTAGGATCTACCCAATAGAATGTAACATGCATCCATCTCAACAACGTCACAAATAACTTCAAATTTATAAAAAAGAAAAAAATTATAAAGATAGTGGCACTTTATAGATCTGAGTTACCTGTATTATTGATGGGTATTTATTAATCCACCCAATCTGATAGAGGGCAGGATGTGGTTCTATGGGTAGTTTTAGGTGATCCACCATTTTCTTAGAGATCAAATTTTCACAGCTACAATTATCTATGAACGGACTGCACACTGCCTGATATCCACCAGACAATTGGCCTAAAATATTTTCCTTCATTGAGTCAGATCTTCTTGCTTTGGTGAACATAAAATCCTCTATAGTAGATATGGATAATCCCCTTCTTCGTCCCCACACACATCATCTACGTAATCCTCCAAATTGCCCAAGTCCTCCTGTTTTTCCTCTTCTCCTTCTATAGCATCCACAACATGAACATGCCTCCGCTTAATTAGGACAGTCATTCGATTTATGCCTAGGCTAATATTTATCAATAGTTGGCTTTTCATAGAGATTGTTTGCAGCCTTATCTGTAGTCTTCCCTCCAATGGTTGTCCTCTTATATTATGTTTTTGGGCTGCATAGCGAGGTTGTTTTGAGCATAACTGCATTCTTTGATGTGATCCATTGGGTGTTCTCCGAACTATACTAAATCCCTTTGTAACTCTGGTTGTTGGTTGGTTAGATTGTTGTGAAATCCTTGCTTCAGCCCATAACACCATCTCCATAGTGTTGTGACTTGTGAGGGCATGAACCGCCTAAACACCCATCTTGTCATGAATTTCAAACTCAACCCCCTGATATAGCGGCCAATCTGGTTTAACCCCCTCATATAGCGGGCAATCTGGTGATCGTTAGTCTCTGAAACTCAACAGTGGGATTGTTACTCATTGTACTCTTCATGTCATCCATAATATTGAACTAGGGCTGAAATCATGACTGTGATGGGTTCAATCCAACCTTAAACAAGGTAGAGGTGTCAAGCTACACGAGCACGCATTGTGTGTGTGTCGTCTTTGCGGCATGCGATGCGTGACGACCCGGCCGACGGGGCATGGCCCACTACAGTGTGGGCCAGGCCATGCTGGGCCAGGCCGTGTCCTGGCCTACATTTTTTGCTTTTGTTTTAAAAAACATTAAAAATTTATTAAAAATCAGAAAAAAAAAAAAATCAATAAAATTCCTTTAAAAAATTGAAAAATTATAAACTATGGAAAAATTTTAAAAATTCTGAAAATTTATGAAATTAATCAAATTATCAATAATTATAAATAAACGAAAAAAATTAAAACCCCCCCAAAAAAGAAAAACTTGTGAAAAACTTATAAAAACTTTTTTAAAAACTTTTAAAATTTAAAAATATATATACACACACACACAACAATGAAAGCATGAGAAATATAATTAATATTGGAAATCGAAGTAATAATTGGAAACATAAAATTAGTGTTAGAGAAGAGAGAGTATTAGTAATTAATATAAAGTTTTAATTATTACCTTATCGGGTTGGTTTAATTTGAGATTTTATTAGTAATTAATAAAGTTTTAATTATTGTGTTTAATTTTAAAATTTAAATTATATTATATTTAATACGCGGGTTGATTTTATTAGTAATTAATGGAAGTTTTAATTATTATCTTATCGGTTTGTTTAATTTTAAATTTTAATTATATTATATTTAGCATGCGAGTTGATTTTATTAGTAATTAATGGAACTTTTAATTATTGTTTTATTGGTTAGTTTAATTTTAAATTTTAAATTATATTATATTTAATTTTTAAGTGGAAAGTGACATTGGAAAATTGGAAATATTGATAACTTGGATCAATTCAAATCTTATGTCTCAAACTAATTTAAATATAAGGAATTTAAAACTAGGTGTTCTTTAAATTTAAATTTTAACCAAATCAAATAATTTCTTAACCAGAAAATCAATTTTTTAGTTGTATATGATGTATTTTTATATTTATTGTCTTATGGTTTTAATGTTAGTATGAATGATTAATTTAATATAATTAATAATAATTATGCAAAATCTATTATAGGCTAGTTGGTTAGGATACTCGGCTCTTAATAGAGAGACTTGGTGATACGCCCCATTTAGTTGAAGATGAGGAGATGGTACCAAACCAATTGGCAGCACCCACACTCACATATCCAGTCAAGCGTGTTCAACGGGAGCGGAACCCACCTCGTTGGATGGTTGATTATGTAGGTTGAAATTCCAGCACGTGCCGGGGAGCATGTTGGGGAGAGGGCATGTGAACAGTCTTATTTCCTTTACTCTAAATAGCAGTACTAATGAGTTATAACCCTAATGGTGATTTCAATAGAACCTTGGCCTTTTTCTCTTCCAATTCTCTGTTTCTATCCTCCTTCCTCCTTTCTTCACCTCAACGGAGTTTGCGCACACTCGAAGCTGCGTTGTTGATACCTCAGAGTCGTATCATTTGGTGCTTTCGTTGAGATAGACCACCACAAGCTCTCATGGCGGAATCATCGGAGATCCTGGAGACCTTGAAGGCTATGCAGCTTCAAATGGGAGATCAAGCTATTGCACATCAAAGATCTCTACAACAATACATGGCAACAGTGGATACAAAGATTGATGAGCTTAGATCTCAATTACACTCGTTTCCACCTTCCTCAGGTACGAGAGTTCAACCTCAACAATCTCTTAGGGGTTCAGATCTGGGGGCTGTTTCCCGTTCCATGAAGATGGATATCCCAAAATTTGAAGGTTCAGATCCGAGTAGTTGGGTTTTTCGGATCGAAGAATTTTTCAATTTCCATGACACTCCCGATGAACTACGTTTGCGTATTGTATCTTTCCATTTAGAAGGCAGAGCTTCTGCTTGGTTTCAATGGATGAAAATGAACAATCTCTTAACTACTTGGCCTAGTTTCCTCTCCAGCCTCAAGCAACGATTTGGAGCGTCAATGTATGAGGATCACCAAGGAGCTTTATCTAAATTGACTCAAACTACTACAGTGACTGAATTTCAAACTGCTTTTGAAGATTTGATGAACAAAGTATCCGGCATTCCTGAATCTTTGTTAATTTCTTTTTTTATTACTGGTTTAAGGAATGACATAAGAAGGGAGTTGTTGATGTCACGGCCGAGTTCATTAATGGAGGCTTTTGCTTTGGCGAGAGCTTATGAATCTCATATCGAGGAGACAGCACTGGACCATAGATCTTGGCACAAGGGTCCCTCTTGAACTTATGGCTTACCACTGAATACACCCAAGGCCAACCCTGGAGTAACTCAGATCACTACTACCACAAATTCAGTCCCATCCTTGAGTCACAGAACTGTTCCAGCAAAGGCACCACAGAGGACTAACACATCCCCTCCACTGCTTCATACTCCACAGTTACTGGTTAAGAGATTGACTCCTACTGAGCTTCAGGATAAGAGAGCTCGAGGATTATGTTATAATTGTGATAAAAAATGGAGTGCAGGGCATCGGTGTAAGAGTAAGTTTCTCTTACTCATGGGTACTGAAGAGGAAGACGCTGAAGAAACAACAGGAGTTGAAGTTACTGAGGAATCAGATGAAGGGGTAATTACTGGGGATATCTCCAGTTTAAATGCCCTTGCTGGGCAAGGAAATCCTCAATCCATAAGATTGACTGGGAAAATCTCAGAGAGAAGTTTTCTAGCTATGATTGACACCGGGAGTACCCACAACTTCATCAAAACTACACTTGCTGAATCCTTGAAGCTTCCAGTACAATCTATTAAAGGATTTCGTGTGTATACAGGCACTGGCCATTATCTGCTATGCAAGCTCTATTGTCCTAAAGTGAATATGTCTATACAAGGGCATGATTTTCTTATTGATTTGTATATACTGCTTATTGAGAGACCAGATGTGGTGTTAGGCATCCAATAGTTGTAGGCGCTGAGAAAGGTATCGCATGATTATATAGCTTTCTCAATGGAATTTGAATGGCAGGGGAAGAAAATACAACTCCAGGGTGAGGATTTACCACCCCACAACCCATTTCTTTACAACAATTACAAGTTTTGTTACATCATGATGAACTCACAGATTTGTTTAAATTGCATCACCTTCCAATCAGTGGGTCTCTTCTTGCTTTAATAAAGGAGGATGAGCCAATTGCATTTCCAAATGACCTTCCCCCAGTTGCTCATCAACTACTGAGTCAATACAGCTCTTTGTTTGGGGTTCCCAATCAGCTTCCACCTCATAGATCAGTGGATCATAGAATTCATCTACTTCCACAAACGAAGCCAGTGAATGTAAAACCATACAGGTACCCACACTTTCAGAAAAATGGCATGGAGAAATTAGTCAAGGAAATGCTGGATCAAGGTTTCATAAGGCCTAGCTAGAGTCCATTCTCTTCACCAGTACTTTTGGTTAAGAAGAAAGATGGAACATTTAGGTTTCTGTGTGGATTATCGGGCTTTAAATGCAGTGACTGCAGGGATAATTTTCCCATTCCTACAATTGATGAACTCTTAGATGAATTGGGAGGTGCAGCAATCTTTAGCAAGCTAGATTTACGATCAGGTTACCATCAGATCAGGATGCATTCAAGAGACATCCACAAAACAGCCTTCAGAACTCATGAGGGACACTTTGAATTCACGGTCATGCCATTTGGTTTATCCAATGCCCCCTAAACATTTCAAGCTACAATGAATCAGATCTTCTCTCCATTTCTTAGAAGGTTTGTGATAGTCTTCTTTGATGACATATTAATTTTCAGTAGTTCCTTGGAGAACCATATCCACCACTTGGAGAAAGTGTTATCTTGCCTGCAGTCCAATCAATTTTATATTAAATTATCAAAATGTATGTTTTGCCAAACTTCAATTGAGTATCTTGGGCATATAGTTGCTGCTGCTGGAGTTAGTGCTGACCCTCAAAAGATATCAGCAATAAAAGAGTGGCCTATTCCAATTAATCAGAAACAACTACGAGGCTTCCTTGGCCTCACGGGGTATTATAGAAGGTTTGTTCATGGATATGCTACGATAGCAGCTCCATTGACTGATCTCTTGTGCAAGGATGGTTTTAATTGGAATGCTGAAGCTACCACAACCTTCTAATCATTGAAACAGGCTATGGTGGAAGTTCCAGTTTTAAAGTTACCAGACTTTAATGAAGATTTTGTAATAGAAGCTGATGCATCCAATGTAGTAGTGGGGGCTGTTTTGATGCAGGCCAATCATCCAGTTGCTTACTTTAGCAAGAAGTTGGGTCCCAAGCTGCGAGGAGCTTCTACTTATCTAAGAGAACTTCATGTGATAGTTGAAGCAGTGCAGAAGTGGAGACAATACCTACTTGGAAGGGCCTTCATCATACGCACTGACCATAAGAGTATCAGAGAACTGTTGCAACAGGTGTTACAAACTCCAGATCAACAAACTTATATTCGTAAGTTGTTGGGATTCCGATTCCGGATTGAATATAAGCCTGGGCGAACCAATTTGGTGGCTGACACACTCTCACAGGTGTTTGAAGACTCTGAGCAACATGTGTCCACTACTCTCCAGCTTGTGAGCAGCCCGATACCTGATATACTTGCAACTCTCAAACAGGAGAATTCCACTCTTGAAGATCTTCAGGCATTACATCAGAAGTTCAAAGAAGGTGTTATTTCTCCCTTTTATACTGTCAATGATGGGATCCTATTATTCAAACAGAGGTATTACATCAGCAAGAACTCCAATTTGAAGAACATCTTGTTCAATGAGTATCATGCAACACCCTCTGCGGGCCATTCTGGGGTTAATAGAACCCTCATTCGACTCTCCTCTTGTTTCTATTGGCCGGGGATGCGACATGATGTTGAGACTTGGGTTGCAGCGTGTGTCATCTACCAACAGATCAAGTATTTTACACAAGCTCCTGCTGAGTTACTTCACCTATTAGCCATTCCGGACAAGGTATGGGAGGAAATTACAATGGATTTCATCATTGGTTTACTCATGTCACGCAGTTTTACTGCTATATTAGTGGTTGTAGACCGCCTCACTAAATCAGCTCATTTTGGTTCATTACCTACACACTTTACTGCTACACAAACTGCAGAGTTGTTCGTTGATATAGTGGTGAAGCTTCATAGGTTCCCACAGACAATTGTTTCTGATAGAGACCCAATTTTTATTAGTCAGTTTTGGAGGAAGTTATTTGAACTTAGTGGGACAACATTGCATCATAGCACAGCATACCATCCTCAAACTGAGGGGTAATGGGAGGTGGTGAATCGTGGGTTGGAACAATATCTACGTGCCTTCACACAGGAGAAGCCAAACACCTGGGCATCCTTTCTTAGTTGGGCTTAACTATGCTATAACACCAGTTTTCACAACAGTCTTAAAATGTCACCTTTTCAAGCTTTGTATGGGCTCTCACCACCTATGATCCCAGTTTATTCTAAAGGTGCTACTAAAATACAAGCTCTGGATGTTATGTTACAAGAACGTGATGAGCTACTTAGAGTGCTAAAGAACAACTTGCAGATTAGCATAGGTTGGAGCAAAAGGCAAACACATACTGCAGGGAGTTAACACTCGAAGAAGGGGATAATGTACTTGTGCGTCTGCAACCATACAGACAAACCACCGTGGCTAGAAGACAATCTCAGAAGCTGGCTAAAAGATACTATGGGCCATTCAAGGTAGTGGAGAAGGTCGGGCAGGTGGCCTACAAGCTTGCTCTGCCTCCAGGATGCAAGATACACCCAGTGTTCCATGTTTTAGCCCTTAAACCTTTCAAGGGTGCTGACTGTCCAGAGGCTAATCCATTACCCAAGGTAACTGATGCATCTGGGCCTATCTTTCAACCATTAGCTGTGTGTGCCACCAGATCGATTCTGAAGAATTGCAAGCCAACTCGTCAGGTACTCATTCAATGGAAGGGTTGTCATCCTGATGAGTCTACTTGGGAGCTTTGGAATGATTTTTGCAGTTTGTATCTTGAGTCTCACCTTGAGGACAAGGTGGTGTTTCATGGGGGGATGAATGATACACCCCACTCAGCAGCTAAAGATGAAGAGATGCCACCAAACCAATTGCCAACACCCACACTCGCACATCCAGTCAAACATGGTCAACGGGAGCGTAACCCACCTCATTGGATGGCGGATTATGTAGGCTGAAATTCCAGCACGTGCCGGGGAGCATGCTGAGGAGAGAGCATGTGAACAGCCTTATTCCCTTTACTCTAAATAGCAGCACTGATAGATTGTAACCCTTATGGTGATTTCAGTAAAACCTTGGCCTCTTTCTCTTCCAATTCTCTGTTTCTATCCTCCTGACGGATCAAGTTAAAGTAGACAAAAGGACAAGAGGGCAGTCTAAGCCCAGTGACCCATCAACATTGAACAAGGACTTGAAATGTCCTCTCTTCACCTCATCGGAGTTTGCGCACGCTCGAAGCTGCGCTGTTGATACCCAGAGTCGTATCACTGCGGTTCAAATTTGGCAATGAATTATTTTTAAATATTAAAAAAAATTAAAAAGAATGATGGATCATGATCCGCGATTGTATCAGATCTAGCCGTGCCCGCCCAGCCTGTTTGATACCTTGAAAACAAGGACAGTAGGTTATTGTTAATTAATCCTACTTCCAAAATTTATGGTTTCCTCCAATTATTTAAAGGGTTTAACCATAGCTGAAAACCAGAGTTAGTGTGTATCTACGATGAGGTTGGAAAAGGAGTGGAACACATACAACTTAATAGTACTAGAACGATATAACATAGGCAAAAAGCCATTTTTGGTCCCTAACCTATGGTATATTGTTCATTTTGGTCCCTATACTATAAAAATGTTCAATACGGTCCCTGAACAATGGGGCTTTTGGCAATTACGGTCCTGCTGCTGACGTGGCAGTCATCTTTAAATACGATCATTTTTAATTGTGATGTAGCAGCCTACGTGGCGGGTCTTTGCTGACGTGGCGCGATGACGTGGCTTAAAAAATAATTTTTTGAAATATTAAAACAGGCTTACTGGTGACTCATCATGCCACATCTGACATCTTGGCGTAGCATCTTTGGCAATGTTTACATAAAATAAAAAAAATCTAAAAAAAATAAGAAAAAAATATGGAATTTTTTTCCTATATATTTTGTACCTTAATCATATTAGCAACATGGAAAATTGTTTTTAAAAATAAAAAAATCATAAAAATCAGAAGAAAAAAAATAACAGTATAAGCAACCTAGAAAAAATATGGATTTTTTTTCACAAAATTAATTACTTTTAAATAAAAATAGATATTTTTATCACAAAATTAGTGATTTTAATCTAAAATTAATTTGCTATTTAAGTAATAAATTAAAAAATATAAGTCTTGTGACATTATTAATTAATAGATTAAATTAATGAGTTGCTACTTAACACCTAATGTTGTATTATTTATTAAAAGAAATTGAAAGTATGGTTACATTATTAATAAACATTATAATGCTGACTTATATAAATTAAGGTTTTTCTTACTTTGCCTGTTTATTAATAATGGATATTTTTATCACTAATTTTTTGATAAAAATATCTATTTTATTTAAAAATTAATTTTGTGGAAAAAAAATCCAGATTTTTTTCAGGTTGCTTACACTGTTATTATTATTATTATTATTTTCTGATTTTTATGATTTTTTTTATTTTTAAAACTAATTTTTCAGGTTGTTAATGTGATTAATGTACAAAATATATAGGAAAAAATTCCATATTTTTTTTTTCTTATTTTTTCGGTTTTTTTTATTTTATGTGCTACATCAGCATGCCACGTGGCATGCCACGCCGTATACATCTTGATGTGGCATGATGATACCAAGAAGTTCTGCTTTTAATATTTTCAAAAATTATTTTTTACGCCATGTCATCGCTTCACATCAAGAAAGCCCATGTATTCTCCGCCATGTCACAATAAAAAAATTATCGTATTCAAAGCATTTACAAACGTGCCAAGCAGTGACCGTAATTATAGCCCTATAGTTCAGTGGGACAGATTGAACATTTTATAAGCAGCCAAAGTGAACAATATACTTATAAGTTAGCAGTGACTAAAATGGCTTTCCTACCAGAATATATTAACTAAGAGCGGGGCCCCTCTCCATTACTGTAGATGTGGGTTGTTTAGTGTGAATATTTTCGGTGCTGATGTGATGTATATATATATTTTTAACATTTTAACCAAGAGCAGGCGTCCCCTCTCCAATTACTGTAGCTGTGGTTTGTTTAGATTTTCGGTGCTGATGTATATATATTTTTTATTGAGAGTTCCCTATCTTTACTCACATCTATCTGGCGGCTCCACATGTATGAAAAATATTAAATATTCACAAATATATATATATATATATATATATATATATATCTAAAAATTCAAAAAATATTTAAATAATTTTTTTTCAAAACTAAATATAAAATAATATTAAAAATCTAATCACAATGATAATAATGGTTTTTATGTTACACAAATAAAAATTACCTTCCCCACTGAAATTTGTATATTTTTAAAATAATTTTATTTTTTATTATTTGATTAAATGATTGTAGAACCTGTATAATAATTTTTTGTATTCTACTTTGATTAAAATAATATAAATATTTTTTAATACGAGGATAATTTTGAGTGGTTAAAATGTCATATAAATTAACTTTCTTTCCAAAGCAATTTTTTTTTTAAAAAAAAGGAGTTGGGCCTCTTTTTTTTTAAAAAAAAAAAATGAGAGTTTGAGGGTCCATCTCTTATGCGCTGCTATGCATAACATTATTAAAATTAAAAAATAGTCTAACAAGCATGATTTAGCACGTGCACAATACGGTTAAATTTACTTGCACAATTATTTGTTACTTCTTTCTGTTGTAGGATTTTGGTGGATTATATTTCTCACACACACACAATGCAGAGAGGAAGAAGATGACGAAGATGACGAAGATGAAGAACTTTTCTAACCCTTGTTCACTTTCTCATTCCATCATCCATTTTGTTTCAACATACATATTTTGAATACTTTCAAACTTGAAAAGACTATATTACTATCTTGGAAAGTAGAACAATTTACTACTACTCATTAATTCTACTATCTTTACTTTTCCATATTCCTAGAGACAATACAACTGAGAAGACAACACATCTTGCTTGTCATAATGGTGCTTTTTCAACTTTCAAAGCTCATAATGAAACTATTCAAATTTTCAAAACTAAGTTTATTTTTCAACATCCCCCCTTAAACTTAGTTTACTCCCATCTATCATTCCAAGTAACATCTTGAACTTGTTAAAGAGATCAACCTTGAGTGGCTTGGTGCAGATATCCGCAATTTGGTCATTTGACTTTACATATGTTAATTCAATCTCCTTCTTCTTCACATGATCCCGAATAAAGTGGAATCGAGTATCAATATGCTTACTCCTTTTATGATGCACCGGATTCTTTGCTAATGCAATTGCCGATTTGTTGTCAACACAAATCTTGATAACTTCATCATGATGAAAGTGAATCTCCTTGAGTAACTCTCTAAGCCAAATAGCATGACAAACACATGAAGATGCCGCCACATACTCCGCCTCACAAGTAGACAATGTAACAATTGGTTGTTTCTTTGAAAACCAAGTAAAAACCGTATTTCCCATAAAGAAAGCAAATCCGGTGGTGCTTTTTCTATCATCCAAATCTCCACCCCAATCACTATCCGAATAACCAACAAGATGGGAATTTTGAGAAGATGAGTAAAGTAAACCATGACTAATGGTACCTTGAATATAGCGGAAAATCCTCTTTGCGGCTTGTAAATGAGATGTCTTTGGTTCCTCCATGTAGCGGCTCACCAATCCAACACTATAGAGAATCTCAGGTCTTGTACATGGCAAGTAGCGCAAGCTTCCCACCATGCTCTTGAATAGAGTAGTATCAACAACTTGGCCTTCACCATTCTTAGAGAGCTTCACACCACATTCAACCGGTGTACTTACCGGCTTGCAATCATTCATATTAAATCTCTTGAGAGTCTCCTTTGCATATGTGTCTTGTGAGATGAAAATGCCTTCGTTGCTTTGCTTCACTTTAATACCAAGAAAAAAAGACATGAGCCCAATATCCGTCATCTCAAACTCTTGAGTCATTGCTTGTTTGAACTCCTTGATCATGTGAGAGTTGTTGCCGGTGAAGATCAAATCATCTACATACAAACAAATTAGCAATACATCTCCATTGCTATTTACTTTCATATAGAGAGAATGCTCATGTATGCATTGAACGTAGCCATTTTCTTTAAAGAAATCATCAATCCTACTATTCCGAGCCCAGGGTGCTTGCTTCAAGCCATAAAGTGCCTTCTTTAACTTCAAAACTTTCTCCCCATGCTTCTTGTTCACATAACCCATGGGTTGTTCAACATAGACCTCTTCATCAAGATAGCCATTCAAAAATGCCCATTTCACATCCATTTGAAATATTTTCCAACAATTTTGAGCCGCCAAAGAAATAAGCAATCTAATAGTCTCCATTCGAGCAACGAGAGCAAATACCTCATCATAATCTATACCGGCACGTTGCTTGTAGCCTTTTGCGACCAATCTTGCTTTGTATTTCTCCACCTCACATTTTGCATTCTTCTTAATCTTGTAGACCCATGTAACTCCAATGGCTTCATGCCCTTTAGGAAGAGTAACAAGTTCCCAAGTCTTGTTCTTTTTTATTGCTTGAATCTCTTCATCCATAGCGGCTCTCCATTTCTTGTCTTGATAAGCATCTTCAAACTCTATTGGCTCACAATCGGCAAAAAGACAAAACAATGTTAAATCATTTGTTACCTCATAAAGCTCTTGGAGGCTTCTTGTCTTCTTTGTTCTTGGGCCATCTTCCAAAGATGATGATGCCGATGAACCAACATGAGAAGGTGGTGATGGTGGTGGTGAGAAATCATGAATCATCTTCTCTTGATCTTCTTGAACATCTTCTACATGTATGCCCCAATTCCATGAATCTTCTTCTTTGAAATCTACATCTCTACTAACATGGATCTTCTTTGAAAGTGGATCAAACAATTTGTAGGCTTTTGCTCTTGAATCATAGCCAATGAAAATGTACTTTGTGCTTCTATCATCAAGCTTGGTTCTTCTTTGCTCCGGTACATGTGCATAAGCAATGCTCCCGAACACCTTCAAGTGAGAGATATTTGGCTTCAATCCACTCCATGCTTCTTGAGGAGTCTTGTTCTCTAGACTTCTTGTGAGGCATCTATTAAGCAAGTAGACGGCACAATCAACCGCTTCCGCCCAAAACTCCTTCGGCAAGTTCTTGCTCTTCAACATACTTCGAACCATGTCTAATATGGTTCGATTCTTTCTCTCAGCAACTCCATTTTGTTGAGGGGAATATGGAGCCGTAAGATGTCGTCGTACTCCATGTTCTTCACAAAAATCTTCAAAGGCTTTGGAAGTAAATTCTCCACCACGATCGGAACACAAAGCTTTGATAGGGAGACCGCTTTGCTTCTCGATGTAAGCCTTGAACTTCTTGAAGGCCATAAAAACTTCGGACTTCTCCTTCAAGAAGTAAACCCATGTCTTCCTACTAAAATCATCAATAAAAGTGAGAAAATATCGATTCTTACCAAATGAGGTAGGAGTGATTGGCCCACAAACATTGGCATGAATAAGTTGTAGTGGCCTCCTTGATCGATATGATGGTTCCTTTGGAAAATTCCTTCTAGATTGCTTCCCAAGAACACAACTTTCACAAAGTTGCTCCGGATGATTGATGAATGGCAAGCCTCTCACCATCTCTTTGCTTGATAATAACTTGAGACCATCAAAGTTTAGATGACCATACCGAAGATGCCATTGCCATGAAGTATCCTTCATACATGCATTCAAGCACTTAGCCACCTCACTTTTTATGTTTAATATGAACATTCTATTTTTTTGACATTTCAACCTTTGTAATGAGAACATTTCTCTCATCTCTTAGGAAGAGACTACGATCTTTCATGTGTATATCATAGCCTTTTTCCAAAAGTTGTCCCAAGCTCAAGATGTTAGTCTTCATGTCCGGAACATAGTAGACATTGGATATGAATTGATGTTGCCCATTCTTCAACCTTATCAAGATTTTACCTTTGCCTTTGACCGAGATCTTTGAAGAGTCACCAAAAGTAACTTGCTCATCCATTGATTCATCAAGCTCAAAGAATATGTCTCTTCTTCCACAAATGTGATTGCTTGCCCCGGTATCAAGATACCAAACTTCTTGCTTGCTTTCTTCTTCTCCTTTGTATGCTAGCAACAAAATATCATCTTCATCCTTTTCAACCAGATTAGCCTTCACATCAACTTTGTTATTCTCATTATACCAACAATCCGAAGAGTAATGCCCAAACTTCTAGCATGTATAGCATTGAACATTATGCTTACTATACCTTCCTCTTCCTCTTCCTCTTGTATATGCTCCTCTTCCTCATCCTCTTGAACTTTGGTTTTCATCTTCATAATGGTGTGTGAGAGCTCCTCGTCCTTGTCCACATCCAAAACCACGACCTCTAGCACGACCTCGTCCACCTCGGCTTTGGCTTTGACCTCCTTTGAAGTCCTTCCTCTCTTCCTTTAGTGATAGCTTGGATTGAAGCACTTGCTCCAAAGATTCTTCTTTCTTCTTGGTGAACCTTTGCTCATGTGCTTGTAACGAACCCATGAGTTCATCAATGGACATGGACTCCACATCTTTGGATTCTTCAATAGCAACCACTATGTAATCGAATTTGGCATCCAACGAGCGTAGAATTTTCTCTACAACTCTAGTGTCAACAATCTCCTCACCATTTCTCTTTAGTTGATTGACAACCACCATGGCTCTAGCAAAATAATCCGAAATATATTCGGACTCCTTCATCTTCAATGCTTCAAATTCACCTCGAAGTGCTTGGAGACGAATTTTCTTCACCTTCTCAACACCTTTGTATGAGTTCTTTAGTGTCTCCCATACTTGCTTTGATGTGGTTGCTTGAGAAATCTTCTCAAAATCGGATTCCTCCAATCCTTGATAAATGAGATAGCGAGCTTTGCTATCATTCTTCCTCGCATCTTGTAGGCTTTGCCTTAGGTTTGCCGAAAGAGTAGCATCATCTTGAGGCTCTTCAGAACCTTTCTCCACCATCTCCCAAACATCTTGAGAGTCAAGCAATGCTCTCATTTGTATACACCAATTGTCGTAGTTGTTTTGTTGAGTCGGGGCACCGGAAATTACATCATCGCATTCGCCATTTGGATCGCAAGGCTCTGATACCACTTGTTGTAGGATTTTTGGTGGATTATTTTCTCTCACACACACAATGTAGAGAGGAAGAAGATGATGAAGATGAAGAACTTCTCTAACCCTTGTTCACTTTCTCATTCCATCATCCCTTTTGTTTCAACATACATATTTTGAATACTTTCAAATTTGAAAAGACTATACTACTACCTTGGAAAGTACAACACTTTACTACTACTCATTGATTCTACCACCTTTACCTTTCCATATTCCTAGAGACAATACAACTTGAGAAGACAACACATCTTGCTAGTTATAATGGTTTTCCAACTTCCAAAGCTCATAATGAAACTATTCAAATTTTCAAAACTAAGTTTATTTTTCAACATGTTCCAATCAAAATTATGACTGGCGGTACATGTATTACAGTATTAGTGCTTCTGATCCCATGAATACAACATATATCAGGCACGGGTCTCTGGAATATTCTAATTACAGAAAAGAATGAGTTAAGATAGTTGATGTTTTGTTGTCATTAATTATGTTATTGGAAGAATAAAAGAATTTCTCTTGTCAGTCCCCTCTTCAAAGTTCGTTGCCATATTTAATGCTTTTCGCCACAATATCTGCGGTCCTCGTCAGCAGATCAGACCAGTTCCTGCCAGAAGGAACAAGGTGAGAATTAAACAACGGAAGCATTGCGTACGCACACACACAATAAGTATGTTTATGAAATTAATTATGAGAAAAAATAGTAATAGGCTTATAAAACTGTTTTTAGCTTCCTGAGATGATACAGTTTTTTTATTCTCTTGAGTATAAAGGTCTGAATTTTACTTTCGATCAGGTCAAGCTTATATAATATTATATTTCAGGTCTTACTTATTTTTAGTATATAACTCTGCAAAAATCTTTAATTATATATATTTTCATAAAAATATATCTAAATATATACTTTCTGAGGAAATGAAAATGTTACCCTCCTAAATTACCCAGCTCTATTGTCTCCTTCTCACGGGCACTCTCTCTAACGTCTTTCTCTTATCTTTTTTATTTTCGATACAAATGATATAGAAAGAAGGAAAGTCAAAGAGGGAAAAGTGGTTGGAGAGAGAGAGGAAAAATATTTTGTAAAGATGGGAGGGAATGAGAGGAGGATGAAAATTTTGTTTGTCTAGCAAGAAAAAAAATAAAGAGTTGAATTTATATAAACATCTATGTTTTGTTGGAATATATTTACCAATATATTAATTTTTATGATATAATGGATTTTTATGGTATATATATATATATATAGGGTGGAAGGGGAGCAGTTGGTGGTTACCCGCTCTGGGAGTCGAAGGAAAGGCCGACCGTGTCCTTGGCTTCTTGAAGAGCCTTGTTGAACCTAGCCAATGTTTCAGGGGAGTGGGTGAGGTCGTCTTGGAGGCGGAGACTGGATGGCTTGACGTCGCAAAAGATGGGGATGAGCTTTTTGCGGGACTCGACCATCATGGTAAGCTCGTGGAGGCAGTAGAAGGATTCGCAGTAGCGAGGGGAGAAGATGGCGATCCCGACCTGGCAGCCAAGTACAGCCGAGTTGATTATTTCATACAACTTGTCCCCCGGCTCCATGGTCCGATTGTCCAGGAAAGGCCGGAGGTTCAGCTGCACCAGCCGGTCGTACAGCAGCCCCGCCACGCTCCGTTTCGTGTCCACACCCCGGTGGTTTATGAATACGTCACAGCACCGCTCATCAGCAAGGGACTTCGCCTGGCCACGCTCCGTCTCGTGAGCACCCACCAGGGAGCGTGTTGCTGCGACGTCCATTGTGCTGGTTATAACTCTGCAGGGGGAAACGAATCTGGGCATGGCACGGCACAACACAGCAGCCATATCTATCTATCAATCTATCTATCTTTAACCTTGGCTTCGTTAATTTGTTGTGGCAACTCGCGACTGGCAACTGGGAATGAAGCGTTGGTGGCCTCTTCATTTGTTACGTCCATGTGTATATATATGTAAACACACGCATGCTTTCTATTGATTCGTGCGTATGATATGGTGTCTCTGACTCTCTGGTTTGAAGGAGCGCATGCTTTGAATGGACAACGGAACATGTGTCAAGGTCGAGTTTTGATTAATTGATTTTCAAGGGGACATGAATTAGACTGCTCTTTGGAGTCCCGACCTGGACTGAGCTGCTATATGTTTGTTTTTGATTTGTTGCTTTTGACGATGTCAAAGGAATTGAAGGCCACCACCACATACAGGAATGATGAAATCAGGAACCTCGGTCTTTTCATTTAATTTGAAAACCTCAAACAGGCAACTGGGCGGGTTAGATCACCACCAGGCAGTCAGGCACCAGGGAAGGGAAGGACCCTTCAAAGACGGAATTCGTATATATAATCTTACAAGATACACTAGTCGCGCCGTAGATAACTCTGGCATACGTCTTACATACTTGAAATGTGCTCAGCGATACTACCGCACCCAACTTTTTTGTTCAGAATAATAATTATTATTATTATTTGGCTTAATATAGTTCGGGTTTTCCAAATCAGAATAATACCTTCCTTCAATATTAAAAAAAAAATGGTCAAGATGCGGGATGCAGTAAGACGTTTGAAACAGAAATATCTTCTTACGAAATAAAACCAAGGTAAGAGGAAATGAATTATTTTAAAAGAGAAAAAAGAAAAATATCTAGAAACACTGGATTAGTATAACAACATGTTCGGGTTGAGTTTTGGCATGAGCGACGCAGATAAATCAACTTGGACACAGATAAACAACATGCACTCTGTTCAGCAGCCTTCACCTAATTAGTTTAACCCAAAAGCTTGAGAAAGTGATCATGCCTTTGAACCAACAAACATAGGCCAAGTTACTGTGAGATTCCAGGCGACAGGCGGAGCGCACAGCGGAGTGCACGGTGGAGATAGGCTGAACCTCGGTGGACGGTGGAGCGAACGTCGTAGAGAAGCTGCTCTAGAATGGCGAGGGTTTGGCGAAGGCTAGCGGAACCTCGACGAGCACCCACTGAGCCCAGGCAACCAGCGGCGGAACCTCGAAGACCAGCGGAGACAAGGCCAAGGGAAGAGACGGCAACAAGACGCATGACGGCGACCACACCAGTGAACCCTGATCGGACTCGAAGAGAACCCCAGGTGGAACGAAGCGAAAGACACCTGGAGCGCTCACGGACGCCTCAAGCCCATGATGACAACCTCACGTACGTTGAGGTTGTCTCCGGGACGAGAGGAAGTTCGCGAGACTCCCAGCAAGATCATGAGAACCATCGACAAGCTTCCTCGGCGACGGATGGAGGGGTCGGACCAAAGGAAGCACCGTGGGAGGAAGTGCGCAGCAAAAAGAAGAAACGCTATCCCACCGCCGGCGAAGGATCTCAGAGGAGGAGCCCGAACTGGGGAGACAACCATTATCTCCGACGGTCGCCGCCGTTGAAGAAAACTCCCAGCGGGGTGATATAGAGGTCTGTGGAAAATGTAGGTAGCCCGGACACACGGTGGTGGAATGCCGTAGGGTCGAGGTGTGTCGACGATACGGAAGCCAGGTCATCGGGCCTTCAGATATCCAGTCCCCTCATCGGAGCTGGGTACTATCCAGCTCCAGGGGGCGGAGAGGACACGACTGAAAGGGAAGACCGATGCGATATCTTCGTCGGTGAGGTCGGTGTCGCGACACCACCAGGAAGGTAAGTCATCCCGGAAGAAGGGGAAGAAGAGGAAGGAACCCGACGTCGGTGACTCAGGAGCTCATGACGAGGGCAAGCATGCCGTTTTGGTGACACCAGGCCGGAAGTCACCGCCGGAAACGGTGAATACCGTCTCCGCTGCAGTAGACGACATCCTGGTAGAAGAAATACGACGGCTTCGTAGCTACCTGGTCGTGACGATCGTCAAGGGCTTCGCTGGACTTCGTCCACACGAGGAGCAGCGGCTAAGTAGATGTAGAGCTCTTCCCCTACTTGTGGCTTAGCTAGCAACTGAGGTGATCGGAGATAATCTTTAAGCTCCTGAAAGGCTTTCTCACATTCTTCTGTCCACTCCATTTTTGGTGCTTTTCGCAAGGCTTGGAAGAGTAGGAGGTTTTTCTCTCCGGCTTTGGAGATAAATCTCCCCAGAGCTGCTAGGCGTCCGTTAAGCCGCTGTATCTCTTGAAGGCTTTTGGGTGATCTCATATCAAGGATGGCTTTGACTTTTTCTGGATTCGCTTCTATTCCTCTTTGGGTCAGTATGAATCCGAGAAATTTTCCTGACCGGACACCAAAAGTACACTTGTTCGGATTTAGGCGCATATTGTAAGTCCGAAGTGACTCAAAGGCCTCTTGTAAATCTGATAGATGTTCGTCGGCTTTTCGGCTCTTCACCAGGATGTCATCCACATAAGCTTCAACATTTCTGCCAAGTTGTTCTTTGAAGATCGTATTCATGAGCCTTTGGAAGGTGGCTCCGGCGTTCTTTAAACCGAATGGCATTACCTTGTAGCAATAAGTTCATGTGCTTGTAATGAAGGATGTTTTTTCTTCGTCATCTTTGGCCATTCGGATTTGATTGTAGCCTGAAAAGGCATCTAAAAACTTCAAGATTTAGGTACTTGCCGTGGAATCAACCAAGCCATCAATTGAAGGTAGAGGAAATGAATCCTTTAGACAAGCTTTATTCAGGTCCGTGAAATCTACACACATCCTCCATTTTCCGGACGGCTTTTTTACTAGAACCACATTGGCCAACCATTCTGGATAGTGCACTTCTCGAATAAACCCAGCCGTTAACAGGGTTGATACTTCTTCCTCTGTGGCCTTCTGCCTCTCTTGTGCGGCATTTCTCCGTCTCTGTTTGACAGGCTTGAACGACTGATCTATCTTGGGGCGATGCTCATTATGGCGGCAGCGTTTTACGCTGGCATATCTTACGACGACTGTGCTAAGAGATCAGTAATTGGTCCTTAATACCACCATGAGGTTTTCTTGTTGGTGACATTGCTATCGATCTGCACCAATCCGCCTTTATACGTTCCATCCTAGTTGTGTCTAGAGGAACTGTAAAGCAATTCTTCAACTGTGGCGAAGCTCTTCATCTTCCCTGTTCGGCTATTTTGTTGATCACATGGCTTCCGAAACTTTTGTTTTGCCTTTGTTTAAAGTTTTTCCTTGAGGGTTGCAACATAACATTGCAGCGCCAAGGGTTGATCTCTCTTACTTCTCCCACTACCACTCTCACATTCGAAAATTTGAGGGAGAAGATGGTAAGTAGAAATTCTGACCTTCAGGCGTTGAGGGTTGATGCGCCAAGAATAACTTTGTAACTTGAAGCACAACAGCATCTGACTAGGAAATTTGTTGTATCCGTTGATGATCTAGGCGACTTTCCCTCATCAGAATCGCAAAGAGATCATTCCTTACATTTGTATCACTCCTCCAAAAACCCTATTAAGGATGATTTTACGGAAACAAATTATCTGCATCTTATCTCATTCGCTCAAGGCACCTTAAGAGAATGTCAACCAAACTTCCAATTTGTCTATCGTAACTCTCTTCATTTGGAACCGGAAACCATGATGGCAATGACTAAAAGGCTGCGTCATGGGGGTGAACCCCTGGCGGACATCGTTATCATAAAAATGATGACGGGAGCCGTAGTAGGTGTGATCTTCTTTGTATGGCGTTTCCGTTTCTCGCTTATCCCCATTCGTCACTGTAGCTTTTCCGAGAGGCTGAAAGCTTCTACCACTCATTACCCCGTGACCACCACTGATAAATCCGACCATCTCCCATTTTTCTTCTTCTTCTGGCTGTGAAGTTTCGGGCCCCTCTTGGATATCAATGTTGATATACTGCTCCAATTGTCCCCTTCTAACGACATCTTCAATGGCGTTCATCAAATGGGTACATTTTTCCGTGTTATGTCCTCTAGTTTGATGAAACTTGCAATATCTTTTGCTATTCTTTTGTCGCTCGGGATTCTTTGCAGGTTTTGGCCATGTCAAGAGTTGTTGGTCCTGGATTTGCATGAGAATATGGCTTCTGGTCTAATTTAGTGGGGTATGGTGGTCGTATCTGACAATTTTTTCTTCTTTTGAAGATTCTCTAGGTTGACAGCATGTCGCCGAGGGCGTGTTGAGGTTTCCCTGTCCTCCCTTATCGTCCTGCGTGGCCCGCCTTCTTTTACCGTATTTTTAGGGGCCTTACCGCTGACATTTTGATGGGTTTTTCCCTTAGGAGTTCAGCGAGGGGGCTTGTAGAGCCTCTTCTTTCCAACCCATATAAATTTCATCAGAATTGATGTATTTCTGGGCATGGATCATGAGGGCGGGGATGGTTTTTGGTGGATCCAAGGTGAGGGAAAAACGAAAAGGGGATTCTAGCAAACCCTCCATCAGGAAGGTTACAGCCATGTGCGGAATAAGATCCGCAACATTTGTTGTTTCGTCTATGAAACGGTTTAACACGTAGAAGGGTAGATGGAGTTTTCTTTTGCTTTGAGTAATTGGCAAAATAAGCTAGAAAGCTATCTGCTAGAACATGAAAAGAAGGGATTGTGCTAGATGGAAGATCAACAAACCAGTCTTGCGCTTTTCCCTCTAAGGTGGCGGGAAAAGCTTCGGCATCTGGCGTCGGTAATTCCGTAAAGAAGCATCTTGAGCGGAAAGACTTGAGTGGCGTAGAGGCGTATCGGTTTGCCCTGCGTATGCAATCATTACAGTGGTGGAAAACTGCCGTGAACTTGCTCTTCCAATATTTCCTTGATGAAAGGCGCATATGTTAAAAACATGCCGTCAATTTCTTGTTTCCCGTGAAGGATCCCGTCATTTGTGTTCTTACGTACGGCATTGGAGCGAATGGGCTATTCTGTTCAGTCCTTGTCCGCTCTGTTCTCGCATGCCGTTCTGTTCTTGTGGCAGCTTACTCTCGACGTCGGACGGAGGGGGGTTCCGAGCTAGCAGAGAAGGCAGTTCTCTCTCTTCTGTTTCCATGAGTGAGAGTCCTTGTCCTCCTCTCGCTTTGGAATTGGTGGTAAATTTGTTGGCGGCGCTTAGCGGAACTTTAATGTGGGAGGAAGTAAGCGGATAGGTTAAAGTATGAAAGCGATTTGAGCTAACTTGGCTCCAATTGTTCTTTGCATGTTAAGGTAAAACTCCGGGATGGGTTCTTGGGGTGGGGCGGAAGGATTTTCCGATGGAGGTAAGATAGGTGGATTATTCAACGGAATCTCCTCATGCTCTCGGACTTCGCCAGGTCCTTCGGGATTACTTGGTGCTCCTTGTTCTTGGATCCGTTTTGACCTTCTGGTAGTAATCATTTAGCTTTTTGTTAGGATCCCCACGGACGGCGCCAAACTGTTGATGCCAAAAACTGGTCCACCTCACGCTTTGGCTATTGCGGCCTCGTGATCTGGTCTCAGCCTTCGACAAACAGTTGAAATTTATAGTTGATGTGGACGCTTACTTCAACTTCTGAACGGAGAACATGGAGAATGCTTTGGAAATACGCTAGGAATTACCCTGGCTTTCCTTTCCTTTGGGATGAATCTGTAAGAGGGAGAAAAGGGCGGTCGGAATTGGGCCTTTCTGCCCGGATTCAGCTCCGATGCTTAAGTCAGAAAAACTGTAAGAAGGCGGTCTTAGACATGAGTTAGCTCTTTTGTGTGGTGATTTTTTCCGATCCTGTTCTCTTTATCATTGGTCTTCTTTTATAGCAGATTAGAGGCGGTTTAAGAAAATATCTTGAAAGGCGGTGGAGTAAGGCGTTAAGTTGAAAATATCTCCTAAGGCGGTAAGAAAATATCTGCCTACTGTGTAGGTGCTACGTAGGTAAGTAGAGTAAATATCTGCCTACTGTAGAGGCAAGTGGATAAGATCTACTTACTGTAGAGGCGTTAGATATTTTCTTCCCCAGGTGGCTATAAGCACCTTATGAGACCCTCACGTTTTGTGGATAAGAAGGTTGCTATAATTCCGACGGACTTATTGGTAGGATTAAACCCTGTTATTTGCCGAACGGAATTGTGCTAGGAACCCTCCTGTTATTTGGTGATATTGCCACGTGGCTAGATAGACATAGTCCTGTGTATGACAGGTGGTTATTTGGGTCGATGACACGTATCTTACCAAATATATCCATAACACATTATTTTAAATTATAACATCATTATAAACATTTAGATTTAATAAAATTAAATATTTAAATTAATCTAATAATATATATATATATATATATATATATATATATATATCTGGCCGGTGATAACATCGTACGTACGGATCAATGTTCAAATCCAATCGCATGTTATCACCCCAAAGCAATGTTTGAAGATTTTTTAGTATGGATGGGAAGATCTGCTAAAAATAAAGGCTACTGTCGATTTTAAATACGTTGATAACCGTTTGAATTCCTCCCACTTAATAACGGTTGAAATTCTCGGACCGTCGCTCAGATTCCTATAAATTTTGATCCGTTAAGATGAAGACCTCTGAGTTCCCAAATTGTATTTAAAATCGATGTGCTCTAACTTATTTTTCAATGATGCTTCCCATCCATACTACGAAAATCCTAAAACACGCCCAGGTATTAAATCGCACGACCCCGCAAAATGAGCGGCTTATTGCTGACGGGATAAATCAAGATACTCTATATATATATATATATATATATATATATATATAATTTAATTAATATTTTATTAATATTTTATTAAAGAAAGGACAGCAACCATGTGGGTGCACATCCCTCTTGGAGGGATGATGGGGATTGGGGAGGGATGATGGGCGCCAACATCCAGTTTTTTCCCTGGAGATCCCGCCCCTTCAGATCCCGCCCTTCAAACATCAGGATCTGGAGGGATGAGATCCACATCCCTCTAGATCCCTCCTTCCAAATGGCCCCTAATTTCCGATGTTCAATATAATCAGCATCAAGCATTTCGGGAGAATACAAATCAATTTATAAATGAAAAGCCACTGGATAATTTTCTCAGAAAAAAAAAAAGGAAAACAACCCACTGGATAATTTCCTGCCTTGGATGAATGGTAGTTAAACAAGTCATTTACAAATTCCGTGCTCTTCATACACAGATCTACTTTTAGTCTTCTACATACAGTAATAACCTTGTCATCTATTATACACTGATAATTGTGGCAACTATACAACCAGCAGGTGATTTATTCTGCATTCTCCTTCCCCATTAAAACCAAACCAAGAAGTTGATTCCAGCAATCCATCCAAGAGATTTAACAGACTTTTGCCCACCTACTCCATTGATTCCTGAAAATAAAGAGGGGGCGGGCATCTTCAAAATTAGCAGTCCTGCTTCCAGTCAGTCATGAGAATAGACATTAACTCCATTACCTCAGAAACAATGGATGCAGATTTGCTGCTGGAATCTGAAACCTCAGAATGCCTTGCTTCAGATTTCTCATTTGAATATCTGCAGGAAAGAAACAGAGTTAAAAAAAACAAAGGCATATATATGTTTCATCAACAGCAACATTTAGTTTCTGGTAGATACCAAAACCTCTGTCAAGTTTATAGCAAGAGGCATCTATTCTAGGGTGTACTCTAACAGATGTTAACTTTATGCACAAAGCAAACAAACTAAAAGGAAGAACAGTTACATGATAATGATGAACAACAACAACAACAACTAAGCCTTAATCCCATACTAGATGGGGTCGTCTATATAGATTCTTTGTCTCAATTATATCTCTGTCAAAAATAAGATCTAACTCAAAATCTAATATACGTAGGTCTTTAAATACCATTTCTCTCCATGTAATCCTAGACCTACCTCTACCCTTCTTCTTACCTTCTATTACTAAACTCTATCATGATGAAAATTTACTCCATAATTTTGAGGCGCCGGAGTTCAACAGGGGGAGTACAATAGAGAAACCAACAAAATTAGTGAAAAGGGGATTAGATGGATACGTTGATAATATGGTCACCCACACAAGCTCCACACAATCCACCCAAAGAAGTCTCTGCTCAACAGGAATAACACCATAAGTAACAAGGTGTGCAAAAGGCCATAACTTCCATCCTGCCTGCAAATCAAAAGTCTCCAAGTTAATGGAATTTTTTTGCTTTAGCTTTAAACTGAACTTCTCTAAGAAAATTAGCTCATAGAGATTGACCTTACAACTAACTCTTACCACATTATAACTACAGAAAACTAATAGGCAACCATGTAATTAAAACAAATTATTTGGTAAGCACTCTAGTTAAAAATCCATCATCAAAACTGAATGGTTGGCTGTTTTCTTTAAGTAGATTATTGTGTTTTTTTAGGAAAAAAAAATCACTCGTTGGTCTAATTAATTTCCTTTTCCTGGCAAAACTCTTTGACGTAAGACACCGAACATGAATTGTCTCACATGTAAGACAACAAATAAGTGAAACCAATGGTAGTATGAAGAGCTTATTAATATGTGCAAGTGTGAAATTGTACCTAGTCTTGAGATTCAAATTTTGTGCATCCTATAGGCAATGTGATTCTGTGAAATCAAATTCCTATTTAAATGTTTGTTCATGAAATGCACATGTGACAGTAGTAACCATTGCGATGATTGCTTACAGTCAGCATAGGCCAAAACGTAGACTTCAATTCAGTATAGATGTTGGCTGGGGGTTCCAAACGCAATAAGCCAAGGGCGACATAATAAATGCTGTTCCACAATGCAGCCCAAACAGTTTGATCAAAAACCACCTTAGCTGGAACCACCCACCAATCCTGGAAGGGAAACAGAGCCTGGAACACAGCAGCTCAGTTTCAGCATCCAACCAACAAATAGATTAAAAAGAACAGAAATAAAGAATATGTTAGGATTCAGGTGGCTCAACGCGATTACGATGTTCAATAACATCAAAAAAGTAGTAATAGTAATGAGAAAGGGACCCATGGAGAGTAAATCCGACAAGCCCAGATCGGAACATGCGTGCACGATCAAATTCAAACAGTGGTTTTCCCTCGTAGCACTGAAGATTCATCAAGACAACAACAGCTGAGAAATCCCAACTTAATAAGATCTACAGTCTAAAATGGCGAGCTTACCTGTGCAATCCAATCACCTAGAGAATAAACAACACCACTTATCATCATTTTGGCGAGAATAGGGTTTGCCTTCAGAGCTTCTTCATATGCAGTCCAGTTATGCTGTGGTGCATATCTCAAAATCTCATAAAGGGTCCATCCCTGACATAAATAACCAAATAAATTATAGAGCAAGAGCAGTTGGAAGAGATTCTGTAGCTCATGCCTCTTCTATTTTATTTTAATACCTAGAAGTTTGGATTAACATGTGCTAGTGGTCATTTATGTAACATATCTGGAGCATTGAGTTGAGGGACAATCAGTCAGAAACATCACCAGCTAAAACTTTTATGATCAAATCTATATGATAAACTTCTATGATTAGAGCTACATACAAGAGAGCTACACAACATGCACATATTGGTTATTACTGATTACAATGGGGCACTTTCAGTCAAAAGATAAATATCAAACTTATCCAAAATATGAGAGCGGTATCTTTGTACAGAAAAAAAAAATAAAGTTGAATGAATTAAAATCTCTACGGAGAGATCAAAAAGAATTTAACAAGAACCTGCTAACTAAATTTTGGCTAAGGCCAATACCAGCCATGGACTTTCCAATATTCCGGAAACCAAAAAGAACTAAAACTGAATCCACACGTTTAAGCCAATCCTAAGCAAAAAGGATAATGCCGGTGCCAAATAGGTAAACGATGAAATTTTTGCTATGAAAACCCAAGAAGGAAAAACAGCTGATTAATCTTCATCGAAGAACCGAGGTCAAGCTCAGATTATTCACAACCCAAATGCCAACTTCAGCAAACTTCTACAGAGATGATCCCACGTATAGAGTGGAAAGAAACAATTTGTTTGTTCATAAGAAGAACATTCGCAATAAAAGAAAACAGAAAGAGGGAGGGGTTAGGTTACCGACATGCCAGTAATCGTGGTCGATGGTGAGCAATTTGGTGATGGCGAAGGTGCCGGCCGCCAGAACAATCATGGCGTTGATGGCCCGATCCACCTGTTTATCAAAATCCCCGCCGCCCGGCATTGAAGGAGTAGAGGAGGAGAAGGCAGTGCCACTAGAACCGGCGGCGCCAACAACATCACTTGCCCCTCCGCTCTCGAAGGCGAATCCACCGACCTGGCTGGCAGCGCTATTACTGCCGTCTTCTCGCTCGGTAACACCAAGAGCGACGACGCCGTCCTGCTGGTCAGTGGTGTCGCTGCTCTGCACGGGTATCACATCAAGGTCGTCAGTGGCTGTCGCAGAGGTGACGATGGCGTGAGATGTCCTGAATCGCGGGTTGGGAAGGGAAAAGGAGTGGAATATGGAGGGGATTCTGTGGATGGGCCTGAGGGGCGGCAGAAATCTTTGCGATGCGATGCTGTGAAGGGCAGCCATGGGTATGAGTCCCTCCCTATGAGACCTCCTCCCCCGGTTAGAGAAGAGAGAAAGAAGGCCGGACCTTCTTTCTTCCTTTCTTGGGATTATGGGCGGAGAGAAGGGAATTGGGCTCTCGATCGTACTAGAATGCACGATACGCACACTATTATAAAGTTTGTTTTGTTGACCGCGAATCTGTGGACAGAGATGATGGTATTGGTAGGGATGATAATTCTCGTCCACAAATCCGTTCACATACACATGATAATCAAACATTCACGCAATTATCTATTTGTCATTTTTGGAGTCTTGGACTATCACCTACACCTTCTAAGGTTTCTTTGCCCCTTATTGGTTACTGACTGACCATAAGATCATATGATCCATATCCAAGAGATGACCACTCAGTAGCTTCGTTATCTTAATTCTCGACTCCAGTGGGGCCTCTAACTAAATGGCAAATTGGCGCCCCGTAAATCGGGATCTACGGCTGGCTGGAACTGGGAGGTTGTGTCTTGACCACTTCACCCGAAAAAGGAGTGTCAAAGACCACAACTCTCACCAAGACCACAACTCTCACCAAGGCCACAAGGCCCAGAACCACAACTCCAGTCGATCCGGCCAGCCGCTTCTTAAAGAATCTCAGCTTTCTGGAGATTGTGGTATCTTATCTCTGGGTGGCCAGACGGAGGCTCGCCCTTCCCGCCATACATTCACGAATGTCTCTTACCCAAGAACAACCATTGGTCCCCTTGTTAAAATTAAGCACGTATCAGGCAGCTATCTTCATCTATCTTCAAGACATAATTTAATTTAGGTCTACTACTTAAATCAGTCCCTCTATTATATCGAATCAACTCTTTTAATCTCTCTATTGTAATTTGAGCTCTGGAGTCCTTTTATTTTCATTATTAAGAAATGTGATCCATAAACATTTTATCATCTTGCTTTAAAAATTTAAGGCTTTAAATATATCTTTTAGGGAATTTGATATTTTACCGATTAGGAAAGTAGAGGGACTCCAGAGCTCAAATTATAATAGAGGGACCAAAATGGCCGATTTGATATAATACAGGGACTAATTTGAGTATAATGTACTTTTATTTGATCCATATATATTGTTAGTGCTAAGATTGGTATCTCTTTGAGATTAACCCCTAACGGTTGAGATTTATATTTAGGGGGATACCAAATTTACATGAAAAAACCCATAAATCAGGGGGAAAAACCACATGTTCTAACTGCGGGAGCAAATCCACTATATAGCGGTAAATTACAAGAATCTCCCTATGAAGGAGTACAATATGTGCATCTTGGAGGCCATGGAGGGAGCTTGGTATAAAGGTGCTTGATTTGACTCGGTCTTGGAGTTGCTCTGCCTAGAAGCCTTGAAGTTGAATTGACCTCGGCTTTGAAATGGCTCAGCCTTAACCTTGGAGATAGTGGAAGAGAGCTCTATATGGGTTTAATGAAGAGCTATTTTGGAGCTTTGGAGAAGACTTGAAAGTCTTGGGGACATCTTGAAGGCCTTGGAGAGAGTTGGCCTTAGAGCTTGAGCTTGGAGCTCATATAAGAGAAAAGCCATGGAGAGCTTGCTTGGATCCCTATCTTCTTCATACTTGGAACTAAGCTTCTTGAGGATGAGCCTGTAGTTGGTCATGGATAACATCATGAAAAAGGCCTTGAAGCACTCATTAAGATGGAGAAGCTCTCATGGAGGTGGAGAGCCTTGCATGGAGGTGGAGAGTCTTTCATGGCCGGTTGGAGGGCTTCCTCTTGCTTGACTTATTTTTTCTTACTGCCCTTCTGTCGTCCTCCTGTTCCTAGATAAAGAGACCAACCCCTCTCATTTTCTCGAGTCCAGTGAAATGCTAAAATATCTCAACCCTTGCCCAAATATCTCAACCCTTCCAAGCCCTGAAAGAATATCTAAGCCCTTACCAAAATATCCCAGCCCATGTGTTGAGTATTTTTACCCATATCATATATAGCTCTAAAACAGGTTCCTCCTTGGGATCGAACCTGGTTCTGACCAACGATTATGATTTGTTTCTTTGGGAGGGTGTTGACAGTTGCTAGAGAAAGCGAGGGGTGACTCACGGTGCACGTAGGTGCTTGCACACAAAGAGAAAGAGTTGGTCAAGGCATGCTTTATGCCTAGGTTCAGCAAGACGGATCAACTTCGGTTGGAGAGAACTTGAAAGTGGAAGAGAGTTCAGAGTCGTTTTCTTGCTTACCTTTCCTTTGGCTCTTCTCCTTCTTATTATTCCTTGTCGGGTTCGGGGCCCATCCCCTCCCATGTTAGAGACCTTGCTTGTTGTACTTATCTCCTCACATGATATCTTTTGCACCTTATCTCCTTGCCATTTCTCTTCCCATGCCTTGATTTCCCAAAGAACCTTTTCACCTAAATGGGAATGCGAGGGTGGGGATTTGGGCGGTCAGGATAGGCTCGGGATGTCATGTATACATATATATCTAACGGTGGAAAATTAATTCCGTAAGGTGATGAAACCGGTAGATAAACGGTCTTCATGTTATAAAATGAGATCCTCATAACACGAGTTATAAGGTATGTTGTATCTTGATCCTAGATTTGGATTCAACTGAGATTTGATACTAATTTGAGCATCTCCCTCTTTTTGAATCCTCTCTCTGAATCATCTTTGAGTTCTTTCTTTCTCCCTTTCTCTCTTCTCTCTTTTGAGTCCCTCACTTGAGCATTGGAGGCTCCCCCAAGCACGAGCGCTCAAATCTTCTTCCTCCACAATTCCTTCTCCCTGTGAGGTTCAATCTCTGGAGGTCGATCTCAAAAAGAGGTGTTGATCCTACTAAGCTAAAGGAACAAAGCAGAAGAATCATCGATCATAGCCGATCTCTCCCTTAAAATCATCTGAAGCACCCTACCTTCATCAACTACTTTCATCCGTTGATCAAAATTTGCTCTAATTCCAAAAACAAAGCCGATATCTACAATAACCGTTGGCGTCATCTGTAGGAAAAATTGATCTTTGATGTTCTTGATCAAGAAGCTGTGAAGCTCTCAACTATAGCTAGAGATAAGTGGAGACAGATTCTTGACCAGATCGACAACAACACCATCAGACTCAATGGAGTCCAAGAAGTTGAAGGTGCCCACTATGACCAACCTGCGGTCTTGGGGAAAAGATTTTCAAAACTCATGATATCTAGTTCTTGAAGTAATGATTAAGACGCTCACCCAAGCTCTCTGATTGGTAGAGCGTGAACATCTCAACTCCCACCATAGCCAAGAAACATGATGGCGGACTCATCTAAGGTGGGATAATTTCGACTACATGTGCCCCATAGCTTAAAGGGAATGCTTTCGCTAGAAGGGAAAAGGAGTTTGCTCCGTCATCGAGCAGCACTGGATTACCATAGCCTCAACCTTAACTTGATGATTCCTGGGACCTTGGCTTAAGGTCGTGTCCCAAGAAACTAGGGAATGACCAAGATATGTCGCCCAAGCGATCTCTCATTTCATTCCTGAGATCCTTGAGACCCCACTCCCTGCCGAATTCCGGATGTCATCCATCGAGAAATACAACGACACCTCGGATTCGGTTGACTATTTGGAGTTTGTGAGTTCCTGTCGGGTTGTTGTGTGATGTAGTTGCAACGGTGGTTGCACCGCAGTCTCTCAGAATACACTCAAGCTCTCTCACACACACGCAATCAAAACAATGAAAAGCATGAAAAGAAGAGACACAAAAGTTTGGTAACCTAGTTCGGCTTCCAAGCCTACGTCTGGGAGCCCAAGCCCGTAGAAACGATCCACTAAAAGAGGGAAGGAAACATGAGTATAACTCTCTTGTCACTCATCTCACAACATACAAAGACCTCACCTTAGATTGACCGACTAGCATTCAACCTAACTCCCTTAGGTTCTCTCAGGTGGCATCAACCTCAACCTTCAGAGCTCAATCTTATATAGACGTCACCACGTCCATCTATATCACTTGCCTCTTTTAGAATCTCTTTAATCTCCATGGGAACTATTTTGGACACCTTCTAAAAATAGCCGTTGCAATCCCTATCACACACGGACTTGCAACGTGGCTCGACTGTTGAACTGACTAAGATTATAGCATACGTTACTGTAACCGACCTGCTGACTCCTTCTTCCGGTTGCAGTCCCGAGTCAAACTAGCCAGATCCTCTTGATCTTGACCACGCAACTGGTTGGACCTCTCTACGTCACGTTCACAGTCCTCTTCAACCTACACCTCGTCTAGGTACTCCACGGCCTACCAAACTTGATCTCCATTCATCTAAGTTTGGGTCATACAATCTTCCTAGATTGTCTTCATGATTTCCTTCCAAACTTATCCCTAGTTTGAGTCTTCAAATCTTCAACATATTAATATTTGCTCATACCATAACTAGTTCTCAAGCAACTAAATATGATCTTCAAATCTTCAATCAATTCTGCTCCCAAGCTGGATCTTGTCTCCAAATATAGACTGCGCCAAATCTTTCCAAACATGTGCAACCTTGGATGCTTTCCGCGATGCAACCGCCTTCTAAACATATGCTCCACTAGGCTTTGCTCTCCACATTGTTGATTGCTTTCCAAATATAGCTCAGTGATATGACTTGCAATCCGAGTCACCAATGGCTTCTCAAGTATATCATTAGTTGCTCCCAAAAATATCTCTTCCTAAAGATAGTTTATCTCCAAAAATATCCTTAATGATTTGTGGAAGATCTTCATGATTTTGCCATGTGCCATATGCCATGTCATTGTCCATATGCGTGTGCCATGTCATCCCACGCCAAGTCATCATGTGCCAACTCATCACGCGTACAGTCACTGTCAATCCATCACGCGCTCAGTCGCCAGCTGTCACATTAGCTTCCACTTCATCATTTCTCTTCTCCTATCGGACTAACTAAGCTGCATTTATGTTATAACCCAAGTTGCATCAATCTTCTAATTGTCAACCTGTGTGAGCTTTAGTTGCATCTTCAGTTGTATCAGCTTGTACACATGCTTTACTTACTTTGGCTATGAGAGCTTCATTGATATTGCATTCACCGTTGTAACATATGTTGTCAAATAATGCCAACACTAGTGCTTCTTGCACTAACAGAGTCATTCAAGGCCATAATGTTGCACCACGAAGCTCCGAACGACATCATGTGTCAGGTATTCACAGTCACTCTACAAAGCACAACGCAGATGTGATTCACCAGCCTCCTCCCAGAGTTTGTCTCTTCATTCGAAGAGTTGAGCGAGCTCTTTGTAAACCACTTCATCATCAACAAGAAACAGAGGAAGATTTCGGTAAATCTGATGTGGATCAAAAACCACTAAGGAGAAAGCCTTCGTAGTTACATTCACTATTTCAATTATAAAACGCATGAGGTACCTACCTCAACTAGGCCTTTGTTGTGGTCATACTGATGTAAGGGTTGCGCCGATCACCTTTACAATTTTCTCTTTTTAAGAAATAGCTAAAGGACTTGGTTGAGCTCTTCGCCAATACCAAAAAGTATATAAATGCAGAGGAAATCCAAGCGGTCAGGCGAGAAAAAGCCCAATTGGAATTAGCTCTGTACCAATGGAATCTCATCATCCATACATTAAGAATGGTTATGGTGTGAGAGCAGAACTAGAACCAACAACCTCCGAAGCACCTCAAGAAACCGAGGTTCCAACACCAAGAAGTCGGCAAAAAGGGAGAATCAACTCGATTCTGCAACTATGATCCTATAAACATTAGCAGAGGCGAGATCCTCATGCAGATCCGATATTAGAGGATCGTGAAGTGGCAGACCAAGATAAAGCACACTGGTGACCAAGAAGATGTGAAGAAGCACTACAAATTCAACTAGGTTCTAGACCATAATATCGATAATTGTATACAACTGAAGGACAAGATTGAGGATCTAATCACAAGGTCACCTCTCTCAGTATCTTTAAAGAGACATGCAAAAGGAGGGTCCATATTCCCTTATAGGGGATGACCTCCTACAAGGGTTACCTATTGAATTGTTGGAGGTCAGGCCAACATAGGCAAGAGTAGCTAGGTTTGGAAAATTATGCTCGGATCTTTACCTGATAAGAACAGTAGAGGAAAAAATCACAATCCGAGCAGTCGATCATCTTTTCTGACAACGACCTCATAGAGAGCTCATCACCCCCCATGATGACTCGTTGTTTCCACTGTCACCAATTCCGAGGTCAAATGTGTCCTCATTTGTGGAAGCTCATCTGAAATCATACTTTGGGGAAGACCCTATACTGTTACAAGGATTATCCGACCTGATACTTATAGGATGACAGACTTGGGGGCAGGTTGCTTAAAAAGTCATTTCATGCCAAGCACTTTGATCATTTTGAGACTCTTTCTATAATCAATTCACCATCATTTTGCATGTGTGATCAGACAATCATTGATTGAAGCCCGAGCTCAAGAGTACTTGCTCATTTTAGAGCCGAGCAGACTGGTCGTTAATGCTTGCATGATCCCCTAACCCTTTTTAGGACATGAATTCGATTCTCAGGGATAAGATTGCCCCCATCCCCCTTTTCGGACACATAGAGGCCAATTTCCAAAATCCCGAAGATTGCGACGTGAACGACCCATTTCAGGGCGCTCTTTTCAAGGTTAGACCATACGACTCTTTTCAGTGCATGGGGTCAATCGTTTGTGGTAAGGTTGTCTTCCTTCTTTCAAAGATTAGAACCAATGATCAGTAAAGCACATAGGATCTGTTGTATTAATTTGGTCTTTTTAGGACCCTAGGAGAAGCCAAAAAGAAACTGGTCACCCTTTTCCTATATAAGACCCAAGTCGTTGTGTCCGAGTTTAGAGAACTATGTTCTTTGTTCACATCAATCATGGTAGGACTCAGAAATGTGAATCATAAAGGCCTAAAAGACTACCGAGCTCCGAGTCAGTCGCAATAGAAAAACCAAGTTTTAAAGCCGAGGACCAAAAGGAGCAACACTTACTTATTCCAGAAGACAAATACCTCAGAGAAAAGAACCACACAACATTCACTCATTCTTTTGGATGGGAAAGAATAGCACAAGCAAGAAAAAAATAAGTCATTTCTTTATTGATAAACTTGTGGAAATTATACAAGTACAAAGGAGAAAATTATACAAATTACAAGAGTTATCCTTGAGGAACTGCCAGAGAGATCTTGGCGTCCTTGGCTAGAGCTGACACATTGACCTCGAGTAGAGCTGACACCTTGGCCTTGGCTAGAGCTGACGCCTCGGGTTCAACTGCAACCTCTCAGCTTCGGTTAGATCGACATCATCAGAAAGGGGAGTGTCCTACCTTTTTTCCCATTAAGCCTTACGGTATAGTGTCATTGAAAAGATACATGAATGCATTTCTACACTTCAGAGATCTTCACTTGTAGAAAAGTTTAGACAAAAGCCTCAGGAAATGATGAATGTACATTGTGGAAAATAAAGAGTAGAAGTTACTAACTCGACATCGATACCCAGCTCTCTAGAAGCTAAGAGAAGAATCTCCATTATCTTAGCTGAAAAAATGAATGAAGACTGCTCGAAAGAAACTAAGAGCTTTCTCGAGTGACGATAGAGAAGAAGACAATGATCACAAAAGTAAAACCTTAGCCCTCTATAGGCCTCTTAATTTATAGGCAATACTCGTAGACATGCTTTTTAGAAGGTAATTAGTTGTGATTCGACAGCTTGAAAGACTCCATGAACAAGCACACCCACAGATAGGCGACACGTGGGCCATTATCTCTAGATGTTTCGAGAGGATCCTATCGGGAGATGCTCCCATGATCTCCTCTGCCAGATTTTGCTATTACTTTTCAGATGATGACGCTTCGAAAGTTGAAATATTATGTCCATCGAACGTTGTGACCCGTCGATCGAGGTTGATACGAAGCAACAAACTTGTTAGCTCGGTTGCATCTTGAAAGACAACTCGGATGTTGAGTGTGCAAACATTAGTACTACATCACCTAATGGGAGAAAGTGAGAGGGGCATATATAGAGGGACACATTCCATAGTAGTGAGGCCTTCTGGGTGAAACCAACAATTAAACCATGAGGGCTTGGGTCCAAAGCAGACAATATCACTACTAGTGTGGAATATGGGGTGCACCTAAATCCTAACATCGGAGTCGAGTAGCCGAGAACTCCTCTTAAATTAGATCATGCCATCACCTGACAATCGAACTCTCTAGGTTGTATCAAGCTTAAGGACCGGTGCCCTAAAGAGGTGCAGGGCAAGTGTTATAGGGGAAAACATCTGAATAAACGTGGCATGATCATAGGTGTCGAGATGAGAGTTCAACTATTAAAATAACATCTTAGTCATCCAACGATGGAGAATGAATTTTAGAATGTGTTGGAAGCTGACAGATAATTGTACATACGTCTATAGACTATAAAAGGAGGTCCTTAGCTCACGAAGAAGATATATTGTATCTTGATCCTGGATTCCTATTCCGCTAAGATTGAGCGCTAGTTTGAGTATCTCTCTCTCTCTAAATCCTCACTGAGTTCTCTCTTTCTCTTTTCTCCTTTTTGAGTCTTAATTTGACTTGAGTATTGGAGGCTCCCCCCCAAACATGAGCATTCAAATATTTTTCCTCCACAGTTTCTTCTCCCTATGAGGTTGTGAAGCCCATAAATTTTAGGAAAAATTATGTTTTCATTAATAGGTTCTAGTTTATTTAATTTCAATAATTGTTAGAGTATAAGGGAGAGTCTCCCAAGAATTTTATTATTTGTTTTTATTCGGAATAAAATCCTTTAATTATTTCTTTTATTCGAATGTTAATAGTATTCCAAATCTTAGGATTTAAATGAATATCTTGTTGGTAGATAATGATAAGAAATTGATTGAAAGTCAAATTTGAGAATTTAAAATATATTTTAGCTTTAGATAAGGTAATTAATGGTTTAAGGTATATTGTCTTTTAAATACAAATATCCATTGGTGTTAGATGAAGAAAATACGATATGAATTTATAAAATAAAGGATTAAATAATCAAAACCTGAATCTAATTAAATTGGGGTTTCCAAGGGACTAAATGGTAATTTCTAAAAGAACAAGGACCGGAAGATAATTCTACTCGTCTCTGGAGAAAGGACCTATATGAGATTTAATAAAAGTTAAGGACCGGAAGACAATTTTGTTCTCTCACTGATGAAGGACCGGTGTGTAAATTATTTAAAGAGGGAGGGGGTGATTGCAAAGTAGATAAATAACTCTATGGACGGCTGAGATGAGAGGATCGATATAAGTATTGATCACGAGAAGAAGATCAATCCGCTCATTCCGTTGACAAAATAACAGTGAAAACGTCCCCACGCTGCGGGTATTATATATCTGGACCGCCCATCATGGATCTTCACCAGAGCTCGAGGCAATGAATCAGCATCCAACCGTTTGCCCCGATTTGGATCGTAATCAAGAATCGAAAAGAGGTAGAATCAGCGAGGCAACGCCATTTCTTCAGCCCATGTAATCGCGGCAGCCGAGCGCCGTCGCCGTGAAACCTTATCCAATCTGAAAACAAAGACAAACTATAATTTAAAACATTGAGATAAACTCGAATGGCAAAACAAAACCTATCTATAAGTTCCTGTTAATCCCTAGAAATAAGAGAGACCTTCTGTGAATCCGGATGACTTCGCCGGAGAACCAGCGCCACCACCTATTCTGTGAGAGATAGAGAGACAGGGAGACAGGGAGGAGGAACGGGAGAGTGCGAAGACTCATTGAGAACCAAGAGGCGTCGCCCGGGCGATCCAGTAGTCGCACGGAGGAGGGGAACTCGTCGTGAGATCGGATCAAGGACCACCGCCTTTTGGTAAGTCTCTCTCGCTCTGAATTTTTGAATTCTTGCATGCATATAGAGTAGAGAAAGGACGAGAGGGAGAAAGAGAGATGGTCTTGGTCTCTCTGTCGCTCTCCGACAGGGGGCTGAGCATCGGAGGATGAAGCTCCGGTGAAGGTTGAACAGCTCCCTGGCACTCAAAGCACACATCGATCTCGCACAGCAAAACTCTCGGAGAAGAAGGACTCCGGCCGGCCACATACGACCACCGCTCAGGGCCGGTTACCACCGTCACTTCATCTCCGTTGAGCCGTGGCTGGAGGTTGAAGAAGTGATAACGGGTTGAGAAGTTGCTAACGGGTCGAGTGCATAACGGGTTGGATTAATTTTAAAGATGATTGAGTTGAGCCACTTAATTGGATCCAGTCTATTGATTAGGGTCAGGTTGAATCAAAACCAGAATTGGATAAATTAATTAATTAATTAATTATGGACTTAGTTGGGCTTGATTCCTATTTAATTTAGTCAATTGAACCAATTAGATATAAGCTATTAGGTGATTAAATTAGCCGAGTTTAATGATTTGGGTTAGCCGAGTAACATGAGTTGATTTAGATTAACCGAAATTCTCATTGGTTAGTGAAATTGATTAAAAGGTTGATAGGGCTAAATTCAGTAAAACTAAGGTCACCAAAAAAATAGAAAGCAATTGGGCCTGGTCCATTTGATGGGCTGGTTAGTGGGCCATAATGGAGATAAATAAATAAATAAATAAATAAATAAATAAAACAAAACCTTGTAGGCAATGAGAGTGGAACCCACCACCTCTTTATAATAGTGGAGACCCCTAACCACTAGAGCACATTGATTTTTTTTTTAGTAAGGAAAAGGAGCAGATTATTGATAATAGGTTGTCGGAGGTCCACTAGTCTCCCGAATAGGGCCCAATAGCAGACCAATCGCATACATATAGTATTTACGCATGATCACCATTATTAATGTAGATTTATTATCAGGATCGACGTTGATGCGAGGAGAGTCGGTTCCTTGGAACACCAAACTTCGTGACTTCAGTAAGTACTCTTGCCTAGTACCCGCCCAGTGTGGGCTTCCTTGACTTTGTTGTTCATGTATTCTTGTAAGTGTACACGCCTAGTACCCGCCCAGTTTTGGGTTTTCTTGACTATATGCTTTTGCTTCAGCTTTCTTGCTTGATTATTTGTTGATCTCGAAATTGTTGATTTTCTTTATTGCTTCATTATCTTTTGGCCTTGATATCAGTATGCTTGATCTGTTTGGGTTGCTTGTATATGTCCGTTTTTATTGCTCCTTTTTCTTGTAAAGATGCATGTGATAAGTTTTGTTTGTAATCGCCGAACATGTCTACTCGCTGACCAAGCATATGGCCGTGGAAACGCGTGAGCCTATGCTAAGTCCTAGAGTTAAGGTCGCATTACTCGATGTGAAGATTCTCCCAATTAGTGCAGATTGTGTGTGCGGGAGTTTAGGGGGAGGACACTATGAACGTCCTGTAGTCCTACCAGGGGGAGGAAACTCTGGATGTCCAGCCGTCAGTGGGATGATACGCTGGCCGTCTACGTACATGTTAGAGCGCTCTCAAACTCTAGGGTCTGACTTAAGATAAGATAAGATGGCTGCCTGGGAGATGACAAGAAATTCGTTGGACTCCGTGTTGTGTGCTTGTAGGATAGTGATCCTTGTGTGTCTGACTTGATCTTGTTTTCTATGATATGTTATGTTCGTGTGGATCACTATTTCTTGACATCTGTGTTGAGTTCATTGCTTCCCTTGCAGGTATACTACTGAGCTTTCCTTTCGAAAGCTCATTCCTTTCTTTTTCCCCTCTTTCAGGTTTAAGTATTAGCTGATTCAAGTTTAGAACCGTACGAGGGGACGGGATACTTTGCTGAGGTTCGGGGACCTCGAGATTTTTGTATGTGTGTGTGAGGTTTTTATTTGACCATGTATAGACCCTTGTAGGGTATTTTGAAACATGTACTTGTAATCCGCTGTGAAACTCAACGATTATATTGTAGTTATTTTGTTAAGTATGTTATCTGCATTTGATCTATTAGGCCTTGTATCCGAGTGGGGCTCGTCTCCACTTGGGTACGGCCGGTCTGTGAACGTACCCGAGGTCCCGGGATCCGGGTCGGGGCGTTACAGGTTCGATCCCCGAAGGTCGATCTCGAAAAGGTGCATTGATCTTGTGGAGCTGAAGGAACAAAGCAGAAGAGTCATGGATCATAGCCGATATTTCCCTCAAAATTATCTAAAACACCCCAATCTTCATCAACCACGTTCACTCGTTGATCAAGATCTATTTTGATCCACAGGAGAGGCAGATTTCTACATTAAAAAAAAATATAGATGAATGCATTCTATGTTAGAGCCCATCAGGGCTCAAGTTATGTTAACGCTACGTTATATAATAAATGAATGTGGTTTATCCATTTATATATATATATATATATATATATATATATATAGGGTCATGTTACTATGAGGTCGGCCTTACTACTATTCAAGTAAGCTCACCTCATTTTCACCCATTTTGAGAGTGTTGTTTACAAATCCAACAATACGGATAAAAAGAGCATCGAAAAATAAGATAACATGTCAATTTTTATACAATTTGGTGAACGTATGATCATTCATCTTAAAAGATGAAAATTTAACCCATTAAGAAATCTATAAATTTTCACATGTTAAGATGAATGATCATACGGTCACCAAATTGTATAAAAATCGATATGTTATCTTATTTTTCGATGTTCTTTCCATCCGTACGGTTGGAAACCCTAAAAACACTCTCAAAATGAGTGAAAATGAGGCGACCTTATTTGAATAGTAATAAAGTCAACCTCATAGTAACATGACCATATATATATATATATATATATATATATAGGGTCGTGTTACAGTGCAACCGGTCGTAACACTATGTAAGTGCGGTCGCCCCATTTTAGCCCACTTGCACAGTATTTTAAAAAAATCCAACTTTGTGGATGGAAAGAACATCGAAAAATAAGCTAGCATGTCAATTTTCATACAATTTGGGAACTTGTAGGGTCTTCATCTTAAAGGGTGAAATTCTGAACCGGTAAGATTTCTATAAATTTTCACCCGCTAAGATGAAGACCCTACAAATTCCCAAATTATATGAAAATTAACATGCTAACCTATTTTTCGATGTTCTTTCCATTCATACGTTGGAAATACTTAAAACATTGTACAAGTGTCCAAATGGGAGGCGACCTTAAATAAACAGTGTTCCGGCCGGCCTTATACAAAATACTCCCATATATATATATATATATATATATATATATATATATATATATATATATATATATATATATATCATATTTTATTCATAATATTAAGGGTTAAAGCCATTTTTGGTCCCTGAAAACAGGACCAATGTTCATTTCCATCCCAAAATTCAAAATATGTTCAATATGGTCCATATGTATTGCATATTTTGACATTTCGTCTCCTATATATTCCGTATTTTTGGTATTTTGGTCCCTGTCTTGGCCAATGGCCATGGAATACCAATGAAATGCATATAATCTTTTTATTATCATGTTTAGGTCGTTATTTTGCTGATGTGGAGTAATAAGTAGCAGTATATGTTGATGTGGACCATATTGAATAAATTTTAAATTTTTGGGATGGAAATGAACATTGGTCCTATTTTCAGGGACCAAAAATGTCTTTAACCGTAATATTAATCACTAGTGCAGTCTACTATCTCATACGCTAATGGGCTCAACTTAAACACATTATCATAAAGCCTTTATGGTTAGTTGTTAATTTTAAATTCAGACCAGAGAGATAACGTTAAGTGCGAGAAGATAAATGTAGAAATTGAAATACAGGAGTGGATATCGAATGATAATGCTTTGAATTTAGAAAACGATGCAAGTACAGTGAAGATGGACAGTTTATGTACGTATATATATCATCATCATCATCATCATCGTCATATCCGAAGTCAAGCATCACCATTGGAGGCCAAAGGAGGGACTACATCCTGAACATAGGTCCTGAAGCATGGCGTGTCATGACTTCTGCGATCATGTACGAAGTTATGCCGTGTGTATTATGCACTTTTCCGTGCATAAGATACTTCCTCGACTGCTTAGTTTCAGAAAGGGATCTTCTACAACCATGTCCTACTACGTTGTAGCGCACTTGTTCCAAAACAGTTTGGGATTTCATCAACGTGGCTATCCTGGGGCTTGCAGTCTTACCTTTTCTCAGTCCTGCAGGGACCTTTGGGGACTCCGGGAGAAACCTGCTTCTCTCTGCCGCATCTAGCACCAGAGGATCATAAATGGCGAAGTTCAAATCCTCAAGTAAAGCAGTAGGAGAGTCGAATAAGTTCCTAGAGTTAAAGAACATCTGGAATGTCCTCAAAGTAGAGAGATATAGTTTTTTCCATTCTTTAGGCACATCGCAGTGATCATTCATCAGAATTAACTCCATCAATTCTTTTTTCTTTTCATCCAAAATCTGCATTATGTGAGCAACTGAATCTTGGATGTCCGCTTGTGGGTTTTCTCTTGAGCACAATAGGACCATATTGTGTTTTCCCGTTTTCACTTCTTTCTGAAAGAAAGAAAAATGAATGAGAAAAAATGGAGAAAGGATAGAAAGGAAAAAAAATAAAGCAAAATTAAAGAAAATTGAATGAATTAAAATAAATGTTGCTGTGGATGAGATAAGGAAACATGAATAAAATGGAAGGGAGGGACTACCTGATAACTTTGTATGTCATTTAGCAAACGAGTGATAACCATTAGGAGTTCAGTGGTCTTGCTGTAGTCGATCGACTTCTTCGGCAGCACAGGGCCCATAACAAAACATGCGGGGAGAATCATTGCTTTAATGGCAATGGAGATCATTCCAACTTTGAGGTATTCATTGATGGGAGGAGCTTGTCTCCTAGCACTCCATTCCGCTTCTTTCAGCCATGACTCGAATGTTTCACTCCACTTGATGTACGCGGGTTGGATGAGGAAAACACAATTGATTTTGGTTAGCGCATTTAAAAACTGTTGAAATATTTTTTTTAAGATAGATAAATTGTAATAAATTTTTTTTTAATTATTTTTTTATTGAAAATAGCTGATATTATCATTATTATTATTATTATTATTACTATACTCTCTCTCTCTTCCTCCACCATCTCCATGAACCATATTATAATTTTTTATTCTTAACAAAAATTAACATAAGACTTTTGGAGAATGTATTCAGAGGGTTGGATGAACTTACTATGCTTTGAAGAATTTTTTTTATGTACTTTCCTTGTTTAAAGGAGGATCTCAAGACTAGATCATTCACAAGACCGTCAAGAGCATCAAAGATAACTTTGCTGTGGCCAGACAAAACCTTCTTCATCCCATCTATATATCATTTATTAAATAAAGTAAGTAATAATTAGAGCTCTGAAATTAACTATGGTGCATAAGTTTCTTCAAGAGTCCTATATATAAGATGATATGAACCTTTTCACGGCTTTGGTTAGGGCATGTAATTCATGCAGTGAACCTTCTTCATCAAAGAAATCATCTGCAACAGTAACTAAAACTGCACATTTTGATACTATCTTCCCTCACATCGGATAACAGTGGAAGACATGAAGTAACAGCAGAGTGCATAGTAACAATACGCTGTCTTCTCACGGCCAAATCCGATGTCTGTAAAGCCTACATCCTTGGACCACCTGCATGTCAACGCGTCATGTTTAAGTTTAAGACCGTGCAACATTAATTGTCGGCCATTTCAACCAAAGTTTTCATATAAAAATGGAAACCAGCTATGGAACCTTTTCAATTCTTCAAGTTCAGCTTTATAGATAGATTGGCGGGTATTAAAGTTCCTCTGCGCCAAGTGACGAATAGTGATGTCGTTGAAGCATGATAACCTGCACATTCACATAATACACACAATATATAACACGCGCGAGGTAGAACTCAGGGTTAACGCCTCTTATCAAGAACAAGTGGTAAGTAAATTTATAGGATTTTGTCCATTGATAAGTGATGAAAGACTGAATCAACTTTGATAATTAGTTCAGTTTTTCTCCCCAAAAAAAAAAAAAAGAAAAAAAAAGAAAAAATCTTGAGGTTCAAATCACGTGACGTACGTCTTTTAATGACTGTCCATATTTATCAAATAAATAAATAAATAAATGATAAAGACTGATATTATTCTCTGATGTATGGATTACCTGATTGAGGAGGTCTTCCCTATCCACAAACCATATCCTCTTTCACTTCTTTCGATGTATTTCCTGTGCTCAATATGATCCATCCTGGCTAGCCAAGGAAGTTCCAGCTCATGCAAAATCTGATTATATGAAAGTACATTTACAGCATTAACATGAGCTGAGTTTGCTGGATGAGAAGGTCAAATTCTTTCTTTAATTAATTAATGCATGTGATCTTTTAAAGGTGCATGCATGACGAACAGCACGGGTCATATATATAAATTAAGGCATTAGGCTTTGTCCAATTACACCACTTTACCTCGGTTTCAAGATTATTAAAATATGCACCCCCATCTTCTGGATTGTAACACAGCAATCCCTTCTCCAATATTTTTCTGGAGAAAGTTCCTGCCTTCTCTAACTCATCTTCTCCAGAAAATGTAAGATGAGCTGCCTTATGGACACTATACATGGCTCCCAGAAAGAAGCTGTGGTTTTCTTTCATGTTTGACAGCAACTGATCATCATGAATAAACCAGCAAAATCTGCCTGTTTAGAGATGTGAAGTAGTATTATTAATTAGTTGCTGAGACATGAGTATAATCTACCAAGCTTCACAATGTTGTGTGTATGTGCAAAGAGTGTGAATCTGAGAGTCCTACGTGGAGACACGCGATATCCATGCATCCTCAGAAGCCGGAACGCCAAGGAATCTTCATATATCTGGCGTGCAACGTCCTTCATCATTGGCATTCGTCCTTCTTGCGCAATCCAATTGCTGCATATATAGAAATAGCCATGGAATATTGGACGGTTAGTATGCCATCAAAAGATACCTACAATTGGAGCCCACCCTCCCCATGCCGGGCTGGGGCGTGAGAGCTGACCCACTACCAGCTGCACGCCACACATGATCTGGGCCTTGTATAAAGTTATAAACCCGTCCATAGTTCAGTGCAAAACGACATCAGTGCAGACCTACCTGGCGAGCAGGAACTTGATCGAATTTGAATTTTTTTTTTAATATATATTTCTGTTATTTTGAAATAAATAAAAAAAATTATTATATAAAAGTATTTATAATAAATAATATATATAGCATGACTAAATTTTTTTATAGTATTTTTATACTTTTTTTTTAATAAAATTTATAATTTTTTTTAAAAAAAAATTAAGCGGCCGACACCGCGAGACATAGCCCAGCATGGTTGACTTCTTAGCACTATACTTGTCGGATCAGTCAGTAATCATACCGGATTGGCTAGGCGTGCACAATTCAATCCAAACTGGATCTTGCGCCAGGACACGAAATATTTATTTATTGATTGAAACATTCTCTCTCTCTCTCTCTCATGTCACAGAATCTCACTTCAGTACGTTCAAAGGCAGATATACAATACCTGTAAGCAAGTTCCATGACGCCTCCAATTTCAACGGGGAAACGCTCTGCGCACCCAAGCCTGGACAGGTGATCCACCATGCACAATCGCACCACGTTCTCATCCATAGGGTACACTGACGGAACTGCATGTTTTCAGAATGATAGGAAGAATTTATCATGTTTCACCTTCGGGTAGGTTGTATTTGTATGATATATAGTGTGGATTTTAGAAATAAATAAAAAAAAAAAGCTAATTGAAGACATTTTCTTATTTGAAAAAGATTTAAAAAAAAAACAAAAATAAAAAAGAGAAAACGAGTTAGCCATAATGTGAGTAATGAGTATTAAATTACCTCCATGCCCACGTCTTCGAACTAGTGTTTCCAAGTATCGCATGCACTTATCGTTCCCGGTGGTCATGAAAGCATAAGCAGTGGCAGAAGGAGACTGAAACAATGACCCATCCTCATTCTGATGGCCCAAGACACATTCTTCTGGTGAAATATTAATATAGCCTGCCGGTAAGGCCTCCAAGTACATTGCCAGCAAAGGATGGGGATCACCAAGACCTGGATTATTGTATATTTTCCTGCCAGAATAATAATAATAATAATAATAATGAGAATAATAAACCATAAGTTTTGTTAGAGAAAATCAAACCTGTAAGCCTATTTAGGTTTGTCATTAATTACATGTTCTGCAGGATGATGTGCCGCTGGTTGAAGACATCTTCCAACGCATCCAAGGAACCTGGGGAACGAGGATAGACCTCCAAACCCTGGGCGTGAGCTAGCTCCAGCATGCCCGGGAAAACAATGGAGAACCACTCTGGCCTACGACCATGCTGCTGCATGAGCAATGTCTCCATGTTTGAGTCAAGAAACCTCAACCCTGCAATTAATTCCGAATTACTTGAGCATACATCGATCCTAATATATACGTACTTAGAGTTCAAGCTAGCAGGGCAGCGAATGTCATGCCATGCTTTTCTGGGTATTAATTAGGGGCGTATATAAGGTATATACCTTTATCAATGTTCTGAGATCCAAGACCCCATTTTTTGAGGGCAAGCATGCAAGCAAGAGTCGCAGTGAGAGAATCCAATGAGGGAAGATGCATGAGATGATCAAGGTCGACCGCCCAGAAGCCACCATCCCCATTCTGGTTGCCGAGTATCCAGTCCAAGCAGCTCGGGAACTTGGGACGGTGGGGCTGGCCAGGATCGGGTATCATCGCCACCCATGCAGTATCATAGGCAGAAGATGGTAAAAAGGAGTAGACATGATCAGCAGCAGAGGCAGAGAACAAATCCTCCTTCACCCTTTGTGCAAGGTTATCAAGGGAGGAGGAGTCTTTTTCCATTATTTCCGCTTAACAAGACACGAAGAAGACTGCACGAGGGAGGAGGTTGAAGAAGCTAACAGCTGTGGAGACACTTTGGCTGGAGATTCTAATCGTATTTATAATAATAGCTTTCTGCCCTTGTGCACCACGCTTGGATTCAAACGCACACACGTGGACCTGAAGGCATAAAGTTCCACCTCATTTTGTCGGGTCAAAATATAGAAAATAAAACCTCCAATTTTCTAATAACATGCTAAAAAAAGTCTAACTTCACCCCCAGCGTGGTCCCATCACCCATGCGTCTGATGGTGTGACCACGCTGGAATAATTCTCCTCCCACTCAACTCAAACCGCCACCACTCTTCCTCATGGACCTTAGACTTGTGTAGATTGGCTTTTGAAAAAAATGTTTTTTTTAAATTTAATAGAAGGATTTTTTAAGAAAAATGCTTTTCAGAATATGTTATTTTTATGTTTGAATATATTAATGCAAAAGTAGTTTTATAATAATAATAAATAAAAATAAATAATTATAATAATAATCAAGGGTGTTTTGGTAATTGACATAGTTTTGAAAAAGTTTGAGAGGGGTATTTTAGTAATTGACACTTTTTAAAACGAACTTCTGAGCGAACTTTTTTCAAAATTTCTACAAATCATTAAACTTACGAAAAAGTTGTTTTTCAGAATTTTTTTATAAACACTTTCCTAAGAAGGCGTTCATCCAACATGTTATTTTCGCCTCGTAAGCTTTAACTTACTCTAGAAGCTGACTTCACAAAACCCATCCAAACAAGGCCCTTATCCCTGATTCCCCTCCAGACTCCACGCAGCGCTCTCTGTGTATGTTTTTTTTTCCTTTTTTTCTTCCCATCTTTAAATTAGCATTTAAATGTATTTAAAATAACTTTTTAAAAATTTTCATTAGCATTTTTCTACTGTGTCAGTCACTGCAGAAAAATGATCAGTGAATAAAATTTAATTAAAAAAATAAATTTTAGAACTACTGAATAACTTAAGCTAAAAAAGGGGTATACAATGATCTGCAGTGACAATAAAATCAAGGTTTTGTATTTTGACAAACCATAAAACCTTCTCTTATTTTTTTATATAGTAAATATCTTAAAATCCACAATTACTGACAAAGTCTATACCAATCCAGCCAGCCTTGTCGGATCCACCTTCAAATTATACAATAATAAGAATTATTTTCTTAATTAATTTTTTTTTTCTTATATAAACTAAAATCCAAAGAATTTTTTTATTATAAGAAACACAATATTTCACACTTTATATCATCAATTGTTTTAAAAAAATTAAGATAATAGAATTTGAAAATACACAATTAATGACATATGAATTTATAAAGTATAGAGTTAACTAAACAAAGCAAACAGAATATAAGAGAAAACTTTGAAATTCGTTTACAAACAAATTTCATATCAATTAATTTAATCTAATTAAAATTTGGTGATCTCTATCTCTATATAAATTTTTTTAAAAGCTAAAAATTAAAAAGAATTCGCAAAAGAAATCCCTTCAAAAAAACTAAAATTTTGGTGATCGCAAAGCCAAAGGTGGGTTCAACAGGATTCTATTTAAAAACAATAAAATAAAATAAAAAATTTCATTAAAACATTTAATAATTAATTTCATTATTTTAAATTTAAAACCATAAAAAAATTATGCTCTCATATAAAAAAATAATAGCAATATTTTTAAAAATAAAATTACTTTAAATAAAGTTAAAATTAAAATTAATTTAGTGGCTACTGTTTTGTTTTTATAACTAATTCTATCACCATAAAGTTAAAAACAAAATGTTTTTAGATAAAGTAAATTTTATATTTTAAAAAAATAAATTAAATGTTTATTTTTAAAAATTTTATATTAATTTAGTAAGTATATAATCAGTTAAATTTTATTCACATATTAAAAATAGATATTAAAAAAATTATATTCACGTATTGTATTGTTGGAAAAGCCATGGGATTTTTATTTCATGGTCACCGGATAAGTTTTTTTTTTGTATGTATGTATGTATGTATGTACAGACTATTTATCACATACAGCTTAATAAAAACTCATTTTGCATATATTATTTTTAGATGCATGTCATTATAAAAAAAATTATTTACATACAAACCTGTCAACATAATTTTGCAAAAATTATGTAAAATAAATATTATTATTTGCATAAGGGAGTATTATACATTTACACGTGTTTTTTTAGCCAAATCTTGTTTACATGTCTTTATTAAATTTGTAATTTTATAAATACTCTTCTAAAACTATGTAAAGCAAACTATCGTCTAACTAAGTTGTCAAAATTGTACACGTGAAGTAACATTATTATTGATATTATTATATATTAATCCTTGTAGGAGTATGCATACTATAATTTTAGTTTTTTTTTAATATGTATGAGAGTTAATTAAAAAATTTGTGGTGGTTTATATGAAAAACAAAAAGATTACCAATGCAAATCTGTCAAAGTATATTTGTCATGAAGTAGAAGAACAAGAAACATGCATAGGCGTGTAATGCGTGGTGGTTCGGTGAGTCGGTGACCATGAAACTTCTTCGTCCCGGAGGGAATTCAGCTTCCGAGTCAACCTGTCTTACCTATATGCTCCCTGCTCGTGCAAATCGTTATGAACCTCGACAAAACACATTTTATCCCATTTTTCCTTTCATTTCTTTCATTGTTAGAATTATTAAGGGGCAAAAGGAAAAAACACAAAAAGTCCACTAAATCGATTTTTGCATTAGATGGGATAGGACTCCACGATACCATGTGAAACAGGTACGCCATAAATGTGATAAGGAATTCATTGATCACAACGCTCATTTTCTCAGTTGAAGTAAAATTAATGAATTGGCAAAGATACTAATCAGGATTCACAATTGGTCGCTATCCTCCTTTTCCTGCACTTGCACACAAAATGCTTGCAAAGTTCACACAAGTTGTTGAGAAATTGTTTAGGCCAGATAATTTAGATACACAGGAAATGATGAAATATTTTTGTGAAGGGTGTGACCTTAACTAAGAAAACAAGGTCAGAACCTACCCAAAAGTTATATGGAATATGAAATTAAGGTATTGAGTTGAACTGCAAGGAAAGAGGAATCATTTCTTGTTTGGTACTATAAGGCGCTCTTGACCTTGCAGCAACTTTGCCGACCGAATGATATCTCCTGATTCAATCTGAGGGAGAATTTCTCTTCCAACAGTTGTGTATCTGCATGAAAACATTAAACATGAGAGATCTCATATTCCATCAATCCTTATAGACTATGTGGTGCCATAAGAACTTAATGGCCATGGCAAATTATCTTTTTTGAAAAAGGCCACGACAAATTATCAATATCAATTTCAATTAGAAGTTTTAGGAGTACCCAAAAACTGAAAATTGCCCTTCATCAAAAGATAGCCCTCCTAGGCCAGCCTGTAGAACAGAGAACACATTCTGTTTCATTTGCAATAGACTGAAGCAGTAACTCATAAAACAAATTACTTATAGAACGCAATAAAGAAAAAAACAGGAAAAGAGCTACAAGCGGTGAATATATACTTCAATGTAATATTACCACTCAGTTTATACATCATAGTAGAAGAGTACCCAACCTACCAATAGTGGTATTGGTGGTAGCATTTCATAGGTTCAGTGTCCCTTGGTGGTAGCATTCAATAAGTTGGGTGGTGGTACTTGACGTACCAATAGTTCAAGTAATAGTATTGGTGTTAGAATTACACAAGTAGAGTATCACTTGCGTGTAAGTCATCATACTCATAGTTTTGGTATTGGCATCTACATTGATGGCAATTTCATTGCAGCAATTATACAAAATGGAAGCGCTTCTAGTAATAGCTTTATCTAAATCATAGCAGTAGTTACATGGCTGATGGTAGCTACAGAAATTGCACAACTTTATACACTAGCTTTATAGGATAAGTGGTTTCAGCAGCACAAGTTATATAGTACTACTAGTATTTAATTTTTAGTTATAATCTAAGTGGTGATTTCTGCTAGCAATAAGGGTGTAACTTGGTATCTCCTGGAAATTGTAGAGTTTTAGATAAGCACAATTTCCTTCACAACTTACATTTCTCTTATCATAGAGATAGAAAAGAACTGAGATGGAGATGAATATTCATCAGAGTCCACACTATGTGCCATTGCAACTTTCGCCATATACAGATAATGGAAGAACAGGCAGTTCACCATCCTAAATAATGATGGAAAAGAGGAAAATAAGGAAAAAGTTCTTGTGCACTGCAGAAGAAACATTTTAGTTAAAATAGTATGTTGACTGCCAACAACAATAAAAAGCAAACCTGGACACTGAGAGTGGTTTTGTACAAGGGTTCGAATTGTCCAGAAGGCATAACTTCTAAGGGAACGCTATAACCATATTTGTCGAGTTCATTGTCTGAAAGTACAGCTTGATTGGTGCATTTCAGTGTCACACCATCATATGCTCCCTCAATCACCTGAAATCGAAGAAGCTGCATTTTATAAGATTACTTAAGCAGTTAAGTTTCAGTCTAGATTGAATAACTTGCAAAGGTGCATCTTCCATGTCAATAGGTACTCCTGCCTGGATAAGAATAAAATGTGAATCACATGCCAAGCATTTTGATCTTACCACCCATGCAATATTCAAACTAAATATTTCTAATTCAAGAGAAAAGAGTAATAAGAACTGAATAACCAGATAAGCATTTGCTACATTACCAATTTGGCAAAGTTCCCTGCTGTCAGTGGAGCAGAATATCCGTCAATAACAACCTGTAGATGTTAACCAACTCGATGATCAAAATGGAACTCTTTTACATCATGTCCTTGAATCTACACAATTATACTAAAAAGTGAGTAAAGATTCATATCAGACTTTGGGCCAACATGATAAAATATACGGATAAGTGACATGTTATCACTTGTTATGTCAAACCAAAAAACTATATTAGAAGGAAATTAGCAGCAAAATGGACAGTTGATCATCTGCTCTAGCTCAAAATTTATCGGACAATGATCCACAACTTCATGTGCAACCATTTGTAGTACAATTGATATACAATGTAGCTGAATCAGCATGACATGATCCGCCAACATCAAAGTGAAAAAAAATTATTGAATGTATTCAAACCTGTAATCTGAGCTAAAAATCTAAGAATTCTAGGTGGAAACAGCTAATTAGGAATTGAAAACTTTATCACTGTATGCAAGAATTCTAGGTGTATGCAAGAATACGCAGAGAGAGGGGGAGAGAGACATGACTGTCCACCCTCAGCTGAAGAACTGCAAGTCCGAACCATGAACATTTTTGTGCGGTTGTTCCTAGCATTGCCTATATGCAGCTATTCACCAATATGACAGAATTAGTAAACAGTTGCTTATTTGAATACTAGAACTTCGAAGGACCACATTTTATACTTTATTCTTTTATTTAGTAAGATTGAAATTTAATATCTTAAACACAGTTGTGTGATAATCCTCAAAAATATGGGACAATGTAAAGATCTTGTTGTGCTAGCAGGTTCCATTCAAGTCCAAGCCCTCTAAAGCAAAAGAAAAATAATGCCCTTAAAAAAAATTACACTAATAGTGGCACATGAGCAAACGTGAGGAACTAATGACGTCAGATTCAGCAAACCTGAATTGTAGCAGAGTCTTTTGGTTCACCACCAGCACTAGGAAAGAATGTTGCTCCATCACTTTTCTCAATGGTAAATTCAACAATTCCTCTCCCTGTTAATCTACTGATGAGGCAAAATTATCATCATTTCGCCCAAAGATAAAAAACCACAGATCCTACAAGTAGCCAGACCCTAGCATAGGCTTACCAGGTGAATTCCAAATACCATGAATAATAAAATACAACATGCAACTTCAAGGAACTTGCATCAAGAGAAATCCATATTGATTCATTGTGATAGTGACTTTGGTTGTCTGTGACGGACTGATAGTTACTCTACATTTTTCTTTTTCATTTCCGTAAATGCATATGCTAATGAAGGAATAGTTTTCTATTTAATAATATATAATGTGACAAGAGCAACCAGGCAATTATTGTCATAAGAGATAATGTCCCATTCTACATATTGATAACGATAACAATATGTACTAATACATATTACATAGTCTTTAAAGAAACCTTCTTTGAGGCTGCTCAGCATTCTGAGTATCTTTAAAGGTATGACATTTTTAATCATGAAGACATACTACAAATTTATCCATGTATAACCAATTTACCATATTGCAATTATTTTACTTTCTCTCATCTGTATTTTTCACTTCACTTCTTTGCAAAGTAGGGCCAACACCACAGATATTTAAGCATTGATAGCCTAGTGCAGGCTCCCATCAGTGTAGGATCTAAGAATGATTAAATACACAAAACCATATCCCTGTAGGTGCCCTTGTACTATAGTCATGAAGCACGGGTTACTAATGAGCAACCTTACTGGAAGACTAAGGTGTGAAATATCCAGTGGAAACATAACATAACTTTAATACCCCAACCAATATTATGAATTTGCAGGAAAAAAAAATATAGTAAGTATATGAATAAACTAGATATTGCTCTTTGGATACTCTCAAGTATTGCTCATATATAAACAAAGAGGAGAGAAGAAGCAAGAGTTAACAATACCTAGGATACTCTAAGTATTGCTCAGGCAACAGAAATGACAACCCTGGAGCCTGTTACAAGTTGGTAGTTGCTTTATACAGGCAAAGCTTCACGTTTAGTTTGAATAGAGAGTTCAACACCCTACTAGATGAACAACAAATAGAAGGCACTAGATTCTAGATAAGAACAAAAATAGCGTCAATGCGAGCTATAAAACCAATCAAGAGTTCAGGAAATGTTAATGAAAACCAATACCCAAACTATACCTTCAGAGGATGTGACAGAAATTAAACTACTTTGACAATTACTCTACTGAGTTTACAGAATAACCTGTAATAACTCCAGCTCTGCAACAATGTCAAGGGATGATGCGAGGCCTACAGATACCTTATCTGGGTCCTTTTCTTTTACAGACTCAATGAGATTCTGCAGCCCTCTCTGAATGACCAAAGAATACACTCTTAATCCACCATAAACTATATGCATCAAGGTTTTCTTCATGCTTTACAGGAAATGATTAAATAGATTGAATTTGGAGAAGATGTGATATCTCTTGGTAGTATGATTAACATGTAACAGCGCGAGATGGGATATGCAATAGAGGAGAATTATTTAAAAATATGAAAACTGAAACAATTGACAATACCGGAATACTCAGTTTGCATTACAAAACTCAGATCACTAAAACAAAAAGATGAAATTCTAGTTCTGCACCACTATAGTCTTCATGTATGGATATCTACGTTTCATATCATGAGAGACCCTTTCAACTAGTTTTTAGGCCTTGCAAACATACTGGCATACTGCTTGTGTGCAAGTGCAACAACTCGTTCCTTGCAATCGTGAAGTGCCATCAGCGGAGGTGTAAGGGACTCATGTCATGAGAATAAGAACAGGGGTTACAAGAACACATGTTCCTTGGATTGGTGTTGATCTAGAGACCAACTTCAAGATTTCTCTATACAATTGTCTCGAGAGGAGAAGAAGAGGTAGAATTCCTCCCGGTTACATTTTTCTTGTTGCTTCTTGCTTGAAAATTATCTATGCAGACCCAAGCAATAGGGCTCTTATACGGTCTGAAACCTCAAAACATATTTCACTAGTTATATGTTGCTTAGCTTCCAAGTATGCAAACCACCAAAGAAGCAAGAAGTTTCCTCAAACTAATACGTGTTTTGAATCAACAACTACATGTCTGGCATGTAAGCAATGCCATTATGTGGAATTTATCATTTGAATCAGTGATAAATAAGAAAGATTCTGCCTTCACAGTAAACATTTACTGGTTGATGAAACTACACATTACTGGCCAACATACCTTCCCATCTAGTAGAGAAGCATAGAGCATCGAACCTTTTTCCTTAGATTCCATTGGAATACTGCCCAATATTGACTCCTTCTCCTCGTTTGCAATCTGGGAATTAGTAAGACTCGAGTGAAAAAAAGACCAGGTCACACCTGCATATTTTATATCATAGGTAAAAGCACAAAAATATGGAATTATTAAAATGATTAACTCCTAGATTGTTGCTTTAGTTCCGCACAGCATTAGCTGAAGGATGTGCACCTTCAAATCATAAGTCCTCATATTATTAGAATGCTACTAATTTCTCAACTCCTCATATTAGGATGCCAGAGGGTTGCCACCAAGCACACATCAAAATCTTCAACTTTCTCACCGTATTAAGCTTATCTACTTATGTTGAAGCTTATGTCAGTTCCACTTAGGGAACAGCAATGGTTCCATTTTCATTACATCTAAGGCAATCCTTTCTATCCTACCCATTATGATGCCTCTCTGACATATGAATGAATAACTCATATCCCATGTCTCCACAGAGTAAAGAGATCGAAAAGTGAAACTAAAAAACAAGGTTATTGTTCAATTGCTTGTGAAGAATTGTCAATAAAAAAAGCTTCCAATTAGGCTCAACTGAAAAATATGGCTACCGGAAGACGGGTGAAAGGAGATCTTTCTACACATTACATGCAGAACAACATTGTTAATAAATTGAGTGTTTCCTACAGAATTTACTTTAGAAATTGCCCATAGAATAGTTAATTCAACCAAAAACAAGTTTATTTAAACAAATGACATGTGATAAAATAAGAATTTAGTGTTCACTGCCAACACAGATATTTGTCCAGATTTGACTGTAAGATGTTAATGCGGTTAAATGGTGGCATACCTTCAGAGCTTTCTTCACATCACCTTCCATTGTGCCATAAGGTTTCCTCTGTGGAATCCTTAATAAGTAAGAGATATCCTCCAGAGAATCCTGAAAAGATGGTAAGAAAAACATCCATACATTCACAACACACTTTAGGAGGACAACCCACTGCATACTGTTTTTGAAAAGCAGCAAAAGCAATTGAATTTGCCTGTATTGCTTTCATGTTTGAGTTGGCAGGAATTGCCCTTCTCAAAGCAAGTTCTCCTGTCCTCGGAACTTTGGTGTCAGGTGAATAAAGCACGGCATTTGCAGAATAAGCAGACCATGGGCTCATTTCAAACAAAGGTAGTGGAAAGGAGATTTGGACAATAACAAGTATTGCAGAAATTGTGCTTTTAAGTTTCTCCTTCCCTTGATGCAATGCCAAGAAATCTGATAATGTGGAACTACCATTTTGATCTGAACACTCCTATAAAAAAGATCATAACCTCAATAAACACACAAAGGCTTGTTGTACATAAACCAAAGTTTCATACAATCTATGACATTTCATCATAGGTGAAGCGGATATCAGCGGGTAGGTCTGTTCTAATAAGGAAACTAAAATATAAGCAATGCGATGGTTCAGCCACAGCGTTTGACGCCTTGCTGGCTACCAAACAACAAATGCACTGGTATAAAAAGAGTGTCTCTGTGGCAACGCAAGCTCGTTCATTTTTTGGAATTTTTCGAGTGCCTATTTGCATTATTTGTTCGACAGTAAGAAATGGATAATCGTGATCGATAGAGAACTAGTTCGTCGAAGAAAGGAAGCCAGTGAAAAGAAAAAGGAAGAAAAAACGAAGTTTATTAGGAATCATTCACTAAAAAAGCTCTCTTGAGAGAGAATTTTCAGGAAAAAGCCAAATGCCATAGGCACAATGAAGCAATGGGGCAATCCACGGTCACGGCAATGGAAGCAGAGCAAGCTATGTATTCTGTGCATATGATTCTGATGGGTCACCTGAGTCAGAGATTGCTTCAAGGCACGAATAACGAGTGGAGCAGGCCCCCGACGAGAAAATCCGGTGCCAAGAAGAAGTGGTGAAGGAGAAGAAGAGAGTGGGCCGAGCTTGGCAGAAGCTTGAACGGAGGAGACGACCCTGGCGGAGGCTAACGCCATCGTCGATTCGTCGACGAAACCGGAAGGCTTCCTATCTCATAGGCTCATAGCCCCATTCTATCTTGCTACTTATTCATCCGTTTATTTGTCCACGTTATCGTGATTTGAACGTGCCTCTCTCAAGTCTCAACCAACAAAAAGGCCCATGGGCTCTCTTAGTATCTCTAACTAATTTGGACCCAATCCGTTAAACCTTCTAATCAAAGCCTCAGGAGTCCCACACTCGGCCTCAGATTCCGTCACATCCTGTTTAGATAATTGCCACAATATACCATATATAATAGATGGGTTTTTTTCACTAAACAAGTCCAACAAGTTTATCAGCAAAAAAAAAAAAAATGATAGATTTTAATTTTCATGGGCAATTCCTCTAAGTCAACATTAAAGTTGAAGAAACATGCAAATCATCTTGAAAGAAGCCAAAATGAAGCATAAACATCCGTCACAAAATGAAAGCACTCATGCAGTACGACTATGAGCGACCCTTCAAGCATCCCAGCACTTTTATCAACATGAAAGACTACATCCACCTTGGGAAAGCCAGCTGGTAAGAAAACACTTCATCATCAGGCGCATAAACATCTGCATCATTATGGACAAAAACCTATGCTGTAGTTTTTTCTTTCCAAGTATTTCGAATCACCCAACAGAAAAGAGAATTGTAGATTTTTATTTTATTTTATTTTTTATTTTTTTGAAAAAATAGTCAGTATTGTAGCAATATTTCTGTGAGGATAAATATCTAAATGCATTTGTGGCCATGCTGCCTTCGTACTGTTGAGAAAGGACCACACTATACCCCCTCCATTCATTGAGGCACTTGTTCGATTCTTGCTTTTAGATTTTGTAAGGCTAATTGTGAGTGCAAGATAAAAAAGAGATTAATTTCTTTTATGAGAAAAGATTGTTTTAAGGAAAACGAGATATTCCTCAAAATTTGTGGGAGAGGGGAATGCAGCTTTGGGAGAGGAAACATTAGAGCAAGCACTTGTGCTTCTGCATTTTTTTTTTTTTGTTTTTTTTTTTGGATATTCCAGGAATCTTATTTCTACTTTAAGTGTACAGTACTTGATTAATTGGCTGGCATTGTCTTTTAAAGGGACAAGAAAAGGAAAACGAAACGAAAGGAAGAGGAGATAGAGGAAGTAGTTTTGCAGGGGCAACAGCCATATAATTATGACTATCCAGGGAGGAGTAGCAGAAGCTGTGGGGGAGGACAACGAGATCATCGGTTGGTTCGATGGGGTGGCCGAGTGTGCGGCCTGTATCCAAGCACAGACGCTGCGGCGCATCGTCGAGATGAACCATGGCACCGAGTACTTGAACAAGTGGCTCGGGAATGATAAAAAGATCCAAGACCTGAAAGAGGAGGAATTGGAGCAGCTCTATACTCGTCGTGTCCCTCTGGCAAATCATACAGACCTGGAGCCGTACATCCAGAGGATTGCGGATGGGGATGACTCTCCTGTCCTCACCCGGGATCCCATCACCACTCTCTCCCTCAGGTACCTACCTAACTTCCCCATCAAATACCATGCTTTAGCTTTGCAGTTTGCACTACTACATAGTAAATTAGTAATGTGCTGCCCATGCAAGTTGTGCGCTTGTTTTGGTCCGACTTTCTTTGCAACTAATTAAACAAAAGCACGGCACATAGCTACAGCTAGCCCACAGGGGAGGGAAAATGAAAAAAAAAAAATAATAATAATAATAGAAAAAAGAAAAAAAATATGCCTTAATTTTTTTAGCTTCTGTTCTGTTGTTGTAATGCTGGCTTGATTGATGCTTTCATGGGCGTGAGCTCATTTTCAAAGTTGACTGATGATGAGCGAAACTAATACAACTTTCTGCCAGGTCGATGAAATTCATTACCTGTACCGCCAATTAAGTCACAGCTCTGTACAATATTCAGTTATTCTTGCAGTACTAATATTACTTGAACATGAAATTCATATATTGTCATTAATTAATAGTTTAATACTGCTAGCTACTACTGCTATATATATATTCATGCTGATATATTCTGGTACTGGTATTATATTTTATACTGCGCGCAGTTCAGGAACGACAGAGGGAAGACCAAAGTATGTGCCATTCACGCGCTTCAGCTCGCAGTCCACTCTTCAGATCTTCAAGTTGGCGGCTGCTCACAGATCAAGGTAGGTAGGCCGTAGGCCTGAAAGTACCCCTGATCTGACGATTAAACTAAAACATATGAGTAATTAGATTATGTCCGGGACACGTACTGCGTGCAGGGTGTTCCCACTGCGGGCGGGAGGGAGGATATTGGAGTTCATATACAGCAGCAAGCAATTCAAAACCAAAGGAGGGCTGACGGTAGGGACAGCCACCACCCACTACTTCGCGAGTGAGGAGTTCAAGGCGAAGCAGAAAAGCACGAAAGCGTTCACGTGCAGCCCGCATGAGGTGATATCAGCGGGGGACTACAAGCAGTCAACCTACTGCCACCTCCTGCTTGGCCTTTTCTTTTGTGACCAGGTGGAGTTCGTCACCTCCACCTTCGCCTACAGCATCGTCCAGGCCTTCACGGCCTTTGAGGAGCTCTGGGAGGAGATTTGCCGTGATATCCGACAAGGGACTCTCAGTGTCTCCAGAGTCACCTCTTCCAAGATGAGGAGGGCTGTGCTGGAGCACCTCTCCACCAACTGCAAGCCAACACTGGCTCTCAAGATCGAGAGCAAGTGCAGGGAGCTCCAGGGTCTGGACTGGTGTTCTGTGATACCCAAACTATGGCCCAATGCCAAGTACATCTACTCCATCATGACCGGGTCCATGCAGCCATACCTCAAGAAACTCAGGCACTACTCGGGCGGGCTGCCACTGGTTTGTGCGGACTATGGCTCCACTGAAAGCTGGATTGGAGTCAACCTGGATCCCACTGCACCTCCTGAGGCTGTTACTTTTACTGTCATCCCCACGTTTGCCTACTTTGAATTCATACCTCTTCACAGCCAAGATACCAGCTCATTGACCTCCGGTGATGACTTTGTGGAGGGAGAACCACTGCCCTTGTCCCAAGTTAAGCTGGGCCACCAGTATGAGCTTGTCCTCACCACCTATACAGGTGCGACTGCATGCAACTCTCTCTCTCTCTCTCTCTCACACACACACACACACACACACATACCCAACTTAAACTGGTCGGTGACAGGATGAGGACCTCAAATAGTTCTCTGTTTTGTAAACTTAAATGTGGAACAAATAGGGAAAATTACTAAAAAATTCTTGGAACTGTTTGGCACTATTTTTAGGACCCAACACACACTATAAAGTATAAACCAAACAGTATACACCCTCAAGGACTAAAAAATAATTATCAAAAAATCAAGGGATTTTTTGGGGATTAAGCGGCTTTCCATCCACACATTTTCACTGGTTGGTATTTGTGTATATCCGGTGTAAAACAATATATCACCCCCTGGAGGCTGGAGATGGAAATTAAATCTCTCCTTACTGAGCCATGTGATCACGATTGCATTATTGTCATTTTAGGCATTATTTTTGCTGGGGCACAAAAAGGATCATCGTAACTATATATCAACTTCAATTAAAGGAGATTTCTTAATCGTCTTTTTTTTCAAATGTCATGGTTCTCTTTTATCTCTGATATATTTCCAGTTTTTAGTCTTGTATTTCCGCCATTCCCGATCCTTGTCATTCTACTATATATTCCGAGAGGAAACTTAATCAAACAAAGACCATGACACAGCTGGTTCAATATTTGCATGCCTATAACGATACTGACAGTACGTAATTTTTATATCTTGATTCTAATAAAGTGGAGTTGTGTGTGTGTGTTGTATGTATGTAGCTCAGGTCTGTACATAAGCAGGTACAGGCTGGGAGATGTGGTAGAGGTGGCTGGTTTCTACAGGGGTGCCCCCCAGTTAACATTCGTGTGCAGGAGAAAGCTGATCCTGACAATAAACATCGACAAGAACACGGAGAAGGACCTCCAGCTTGCCGTGGAATGGAGCTCACGGCTGTTGGCGCAGAACAGAGCGGAGCTTGTGGACTTCACCAGCCATGCGAACACGAGCAAGCATCCGGGGCACTATGTAATCTACTGGGAGATCAAGGCCAAGGGTGAAGAAATCAGAGACGAGGTCCTGCAGGAGTGTTGCCGAGAGATGGATGCCTCCTTCGCTGACTACGGCTACATCGTGTCCAGGCGGACCAATTCAATTGGCCCCCTCGAGCTCCGCCTCGTTAAGGTCGGAACGTTTAGCAACATACTCGAGCACTACATAAGCAATGGCGCGACAATGAGTCAATTCAAGACCCCCAGGTGCATCAGCAACCCCGTGCTTCTGGGGATCCTCAACCACAACACAATCAAGCAGTTCAGGAGCACAGCCTATGGCTGATCCCGTCTTTCTGTACACGTGTTATAGTTGAGGTTAAGTGCGGAATGGGGGTTTCTTCAAACAAGGAGCTGTCATCCATAACAAGTGCCATTTATTTTATTTTATTTATTGTGTCACTTGTGTGTCATGTTGTACCTGGGAAAAAACCAAATATATTTTAGGGAAATTTTCAAAAAAAAATATATATATGCACATATTTGTAGAAGGGTAAGTGTTTTTAAAAAAAAAAAAAAAACTGCTGGATTCTCTGTTTAACCAAAAAACCAAAACACAAAAACATTCATATCATTTATTTCATTTTTCTAGACATGACGTGGTATGACAATTTCATCAAATCATATAAAAAAATAACTTCTATTCATCTTTTTCCTCTTCTTCAACCCAGACGTCGTCCTTCTCGGCGGCCACGAACTCCAGGGAAGCTTCAATTTAATGTTTTGAATGATTACTTGAAGAAGAATTCTTGATTTGTCTTCTTGGCCATCACTGTCTACTTCAAAGGAAGGGGGAGGATGGAAGGAGAGGCTGGAAGGACATAGAAAGGAAGAGAGATGGAGGGGTGCTATCACGCGGGGAGGTGGCAGGGTGTGGGAGAGATGATAGACTTAAGACTTATTTAATTAGGATTGGGCTTAATTAATTAGATTAGAGTTAGGGTTAAAATTAGGATTATGGGTTGACCATCATGTATGTTATGTGATTTGATGAAAATATTCCTACCAACTAAGCAAAGGTTGACATTGTTGATGTTTTTTATGAAGAAACCATAAATTTAAAATATTTTTTAAAAAAAGCACACTTTTTTTATTTTACAAATCTGTGAAATTGTTTTTCTTTAATTTTTTTCCCTATATTTTATTAGGGGTATGCTGTGAAATAGTTTTTTTTTAATTTTTTCTTATATTTTATTAGGGGTATGCCCTGACGTGATCTGATTGATATGGGACGCGCATGCCACGTTGGGCCGGCACGCGGGCCGTGCCATGCCATGCCGGACTGCTGACATTGGCCCAGCACGGGCATGAGCCCAGGTCATGCCCACCCGACCCACTTGACACCTTGAAAGTAGGATAGTGTCTATTATGGCAAAAACTTAAATGGGCGTGTTAAGAACTATCCTTTAGGTGGAAATAGCCTCCATTTTAACACTTATAATGTTTTAAGTATTTTCAATCGATAGATGGGAATATCATCGAAAAATAAATTTCAAGATGCCGATTTTCATATAATTTGGTAGCAACCGATCCTCCCACTTGAAATTCACAAAATTCTGAGCGGTTTCAACAAATAAATTTTTAAAAATTTCAACTAAGATGGAGGTCCCAAACTACCAAATTATATGAAAATGGACATCTAAATTATTTTTCACGATCTTCCCATCCGCATTTTGCTAAAAATACTTAAAATATTTTTTAAATACCAAAATAAAACCGGCTCCACCTAAAGATAGGTGGAGCCGGCTCCATGCAAGTTTTCCTCGTCTATTATACCTGTGCACCTCAACTGATTGGACATAAAGGCAAAAAAAATTCTCGAACATAACACTTGATAGAGCAGCCCAGACCGAGATGCAAACATCAATATATCAAAAATCTGTTATGCAACATAAAAGAGTGATATAAATGACTCCCTGACGTCATTTATAAGGCCATAATATACAAATAATAGCAAAGCCCACTTTTTTATCCAACAGTAATAAAATGTTGAAACTGAAGGCAAAAGCTAAACAATATTGAACGACTATCGACCAACATAAAAAAAAAAAAAAGAATTCACTTCTCTGCTAAGGTTATTCACACAAATTGCATTTGGTTAGTTACCCTTCCTATAGCATTCACTTCTCAACGACGCTGCAATTCAACTCTGTCATCTTTAATGCGCTAGAGAACTTAAACAAAAAGTTCAAGGTATGAACTACCATCTACATCAGCTTTTGAATATCCCTAGAAGCTCTAGAGACGCTGTTGAGGGAAAACTTTCCAGAGGATAGCGGAAAGTATGGGACTTTTGCAGCCCACTGAGTCAACACCAAGCAAAATTCTGTCAGCAATCAACAAATGTAAATTAAACTGCAAATAGATACTTCAAGTCTTCCACTGTAAGACGTGTCTGCCGACTTCCTGATTCATCTTCCCCAAATGCAGAAGCAACCATTTCTCTCTTCTTTTCCTGCAAATGATTTTTTTATTTTTTTTAGATAAAAACAAAGACTAACAAGACTAACAAGAATAAGTCATCCAGAGATAATTAAAGATGCATTGGATCAGCAAAGAGGTTTTGCCAAGTATTAACAGACATAATGAGAGGCAGGGAAATAGAAAGGGTGGCCCAGTACTACAAAACTTCCGCTATGCGCGAGATCCAAGGAGAGGTCGGACAAGCAACTTATGTCTATCAGACATGCCTATACTCTTTTTTTACAAGAGGTTGCACTACTCGAACCTGTGACCTCCAGGTCACATGGTGACAACTATACCGTTGCACAAGGATTATGCAACAACAACTGCCACTTGTTATCATCTGGCATCAGATACAGCAATACATGCTTCTTTATTTCATAAAGAAAACATATGGATTCTTAGAATTAGTAGAATGGTTTGGTCTCATGATGATAAACAAAATTCTGTGGCACATAAAATTCTACTTAGGAGTCTCCTCTTTTATATTTTTCATATAGACAACTAAGCCCTAAAGAAAATGTTCCCAAATATTATATATTCACATTAATATTACTATTGTAGCCAGATATACACGACGTTTGCAAGTGGAGGATACAGATCAATTAGTGAAAATTTGTCAGGAGACAGTTTATCAGCCAGCGTCAAGGGTCAACTATTTCCACCAAATTTGTCCACCTGGGGTAAAATTTATTCAGGGGTAAAATGAAGTCAATCCAGTTTAACATGCCTGGATGAATTTTGAAATCAACAATAGTCCTTTGGTGACAAACCGCTAATGGTCAGCTCAAGGCCAGTCCAGACCATCCTTTTGTCTATTAACATACATGGATGGCTAAGGCCATCAACTTTCCAACCAATTCGCATTCCTACATGCTCACTAATCAGACAACTATCCTGGGTACACTTTTGGCATGAGGCTTTAGAACTGACTAAGGTTGCATGATCAACCATAATCAAGGAATCTTAAGAGATGCATGTAAATGGTTACCTGGAGAGCCAAAATACGATCCTCAACTGTGTCTTTCACAGTCAACCTAGAAAACTGTAACAGGATCTAGTCTGGCCAATCCGGTGTGCCCTATCAATTGCCTGGTCTTCCGTAGTGGGATTCCACCACAAGTCCAAAAGAAGTACATGACAGGCTGCTACCATGTTCAGCCCAAGACTGGCAGCTTTTAAAGACATAATCATGACAGTCACCTAACAGATGTTTAGATCAAGGATGCATTAAGCAAAACAATAAAACAAAAAAAAAACAAAACAAAAAAAAAAAAAATTTCCCAAACTTCAGTTAGATGTAGATCTAGATTCTAGAATGCAACTATAGTATATGCAAAATCTCAAACCCTGGGCTTAATAAACAGACCTCTGGGCGTGTGTTAAAATCTTTCACAGCTTTCTCCCGAGCAGTAACAGACATTGTTCCATCAAGTCGTCTGTATTGTATACAGGAATCTTTTAATGGAACTTCCAGCAAATCCAACATTCTAGTCCACTGGGAGAAGACGATTGCTTTTTCTGTCACTTTAGAGCTCAAGCTGTTTTCTGATTCTATATGCTTCTTGTCAGCAATGCCCATAGAACATCGAATTGGAACTGTGTTATATCCATTTCTTAAGCATCCAGCAGGTTCACCAGTATATGGCACCAGACTCTTTGAAGAAGTTTCACATCTAGGCAGTGATTGCAGAATCTCGAGAGCAGCTTTAATCTTTGAAGAGTCTGAGGACAGACTTTCCTCACCTTGTTTAGGAGTATTTACCACTTTATGACCAAAATCATTAGGACAGCAATTACTTACAGGTAAACCAGATAGAGCGCTTTTTAAAGCTCCACTAGAAAATACTTTAGTGAGACTCAGATGAACTTTACAGTTGACTGAAGGACAAACGTTGTCATCCCCATTGAGATGCTCAGAAATGCACTGATTGCAAAAAACATGTCCACAGATGGTAACAACCGCATCCTCAGGTGGGTCCTGTGATGATTTGAGGCAAGTGTCAAACAGAAAGGCATACAGATTGTCATCTAATTTCTATTTCACCATTAAAATCAGGCTAAAATATGCAAAATCTTAAATTTCTGGTAATATGTAACAAGAAAATCCAGAATAGGAAGCAGAAGAGTTGAAACTATATTAAATGAAGTATGTATATACCCATGCCAATTTGCATGATTTAACCCTACTATATAAACAAGTTGAGTATTGTTCACTAAGTGCACTAGCTCACTAATCACGGAGCTCAATTTTCAATTAACTAGGGAACAACCCTTCTCTTTTGTTAGAGTACTTAAATGTAATAGGGAATACAACTCTGGGGTCGACTGGCTCGCCATGTAAGCCAGTAGATCTGGTTTACTGTCTGGATGGGAACAGGATTCCCTGGACACTATTATGTTCTCTGCCTGCAATTTAATCTATGTACCTTTTTACTTACCAAAACAGAAAATTCTATTAACTAGGGCTTTCACAAGCCCAAATAAAAGAGGTGGTCATATTAAGGTACTCTCGAAGTGTTGTTTGCTCTGGTATAGCTCTGGTATAGCATCCATATATCAGACTCCTATCATCTAAAAAAATTTAGTTTTCCAGCACAAAACACTATTCGTTTCATACTAATTTGATTAATTGTTAAAAGTCAAGTTAAACGGGTGAAGCATTCTCGTGTTCAACCATTGTTTGTACTGAAGTCAACACAATGTGTGGATTTCAACTTAAAGAAGACAACTAGGACTTCGGCCTTAAAGAATTCATATATGAAATTACACGCTCTAGTAGTTCTCCTTAAATGAGACTACACACTCCTTTTTCATGCAGGCACAAAATATATCAGCATAGATGTATGGAGAAGTTAAGCATATTATGGAAGGAAGGGGCAATACGTACATTGCAGATAGAACAAATTGCCAAACAAGCTTCCAAGCAACTAAGAAGTTCTGCTTGTTTATCCCTGTGAAGCTCCTTCGCCATCTCCATAGACGTAATGGACCTAAAATCATGACCCTTTACCAGCAGCGGGTGATCACAAGCCTGACGAAGCCGGAGAAGCATCAACAAAATGTTGACATAATTTTGCTTGACAGTCCCAGCAGCTGCATATTCCTGAAGGAAACCATGGTTTTTTTTTTCAAAGATCTAAAAATTAATCTCAAACAGAATCACCAAAAATTAAGGTGGAAGAATGAAATAAACAGGAATAGATAGGCAGATATGATTAACAGAAAACTGGAACCAAGACTATGGATCAAATTGCTAAAGAAGGGACCAATAGATCATCTTTAAGGTTTGGTTGATTTTACTAGCTGCTTGACAAATTTCATCCGCATCCAGAAAATTGGCAAAGTAATATATGATGAGTTAAAGTGAAGATCAAAACACATGATAATCTTAAATTCATGCACCAAAATAATTGGTGCAAAGAAGATCCGACCTTAAATTGTTCTCGTGACTCAGCCTCTAGTGTAGAATAAAAAGCACGCTCCTCATCTGAGAAATCCACCTTTTTAAGTGTTACTGTCTTCGGTGGTAAGGAAATAATTGGCTTTCCATCAAGAAGTGTGCCTGGTTCAAGACAGCTCATAATTAAAAAAATAATAATAAAGTAGATCATCCATTAAAAAGAATAACAATAAAGTGAGTACTAATTTTATATGCCATGTTAAATGTCACCTTTTGTACGTCGTAACATTATGGTCTTCAAAACAGCTTGAAGTTTTCTGTAACCATTGGTTGGATTTCTGCTGATTGGCATCTTTATGGTGGAACAGAATGACTTGTAAACAGCATATGGGTCATATCTGAGAAATCTGAAGTAGCTATAGAGATCATCTACTGCGTTCTGAATAGGGGTCCCAGATAGGCACCACCTCCTTTTAGCACGCAGACCCCAGCATGCCCTTGCAACCTGAGTCCTGTGATTTTTAATGCTCTGGGCTTCATCCAGTATAACCCTAAACCATCGAACCTTTCCAAGTGGACGAGAAGCAGAATCAAGCAATACACTATCCATTGCATTCCCATCCTTTATATGTTTCTTCCTTTTTTTGTTGTTAAGAGATTCAGTAGCCATGCCAGGTGCATTCTTCCCTTTCTCCTCATCATCTTTATCAACAAGTGGTTGTTTGGGTACCTCCATGCTTATAATGCGTATATGTTGTTAGCACAACATCATACTTTGCAAGTTCATTTGGATCCCTTTGTCCGATTACTTCCATGATAAACTAGGAAAGTTAGATTAGCTTTACACGTGAACCTTATTTTGCAGTTCATCAGCCCATTGCCGAAGAACACTAGTAGGGCAAACTACCAGAGTTCCAGCTGCAGGCCTACACATCACCATAACAGGGTTATCCTTCTTCATTGTGCCATTTATTATCTCGGGAGTATATTTTCGAGGTTGCTTCATCACAACAAGTTGAGAAATGTCATCCTCATCATCTGCATCCAGGTCTAAAGCTTCATAATTATCTTCTTTCTCTGTCATTGAACATGATCTAGTTGCAAAAGGTCTTTCGGTAAGGATAAGTGCTATTGTAGACACGGTTTTTCCTAAACCCTGTCAAGTAAACATAAAAGTAAACAAGCCCTTAGGACATTGCACTCTCATAACTGATGAAAATAAAAATGGGATGGAACAAACCTGATCATCTGCAAGAATTCCTCCAGAGCATTGTAGGCTGGCAGTCTCTTTTTGCACCATCCATGACAAAGCTATACGCTGTCCAATCAGACCACTTTTTAGATAAATATATATATATACATATCAAGAAATACCTGCAAAATCCATAAATAGAACAAAGTGCAACCTGGTGTCTCAACAGGGGAACGGCCAAAACACCATCAGGTGGACTAGCTTCGGACTTTGGCTGAGATAGATCCTGCAATGACAAAAGCAACAACATTGACGGAAATGGGAAAATTGTTATGGGTAATTCGGCCTCAGTAGAGTAAGGAAACAGAGAAAGATGGCCAGTAGAAGAGTTTTAAGAATTCAGTGACTCCAGCAAATAGATGTCATTACCATGTGGTGTTTACAAATAATACATTATTTCAAATACGAGACCAGAAACTTGCCAATTAAGAAACCTTATGCCGTTGATTCAACCCTTAAACCTTAAAAGTTGAAAACATGTATCAATGACTAGCTCGACAGAAATTTTCTTTCCATGTAACAAACTTATAGCCATGCAAAGTCAATTATTCTAGACAGTGAACATTGCCAAATCACAGGAAAATGGAAAAAAAAGATGGCACAACCAGTTTTACAGGAGAAAAGAAAAAAAAAATCAATAGGGAACTTCAAAAGTCAACTTATCATGAAGGGGATGACATCGAGCACATTGATACTATTAAGTCCAAAGAAGAATCGAATATTTTCAGAAACATGTATTAAAATTAACTAACCTGCAATGCAATACGATAAGTTAGTCTCTCATCATCTGCCCTAAGCCGCATGGTTCCTGATGCAGTATAAAAAGGGTCACCAATTCCTGGCCGCTGTATTATTGAATGAGGTTGTATGTGGACAGGAGGAAATTGATGGGAAGAGCCTCTAAGATCATCAAGGATGCATATGTCATCATCATCAGCAGCAGCATCAGCATCATCTTCATCATCTAAAACAAAACTGCTTCTTGAACAGTGATTCTGTGCATAACCCTTACCACCTTTAGGAACATCATCCTGCTTTCTGTGAGAACCCAGTACTAACTTTTCTATATCTTCCTTTGAGAAAGATTTATTACTGCTGGGCACCAATTGTTTTGATGAATAAGCATTAGACCTGTTAATGATTTTGGAAGTAAGCTTTCCAAAAGAGGCTATTGGAGAAGAATCTGTGCTCGATTCACTCTTCATAGTTGAATCCTGACACATACTATGTTCAGCAGATAGTGCGTTCTGTAAGGACAGTTCCTGTGTTTCTTGATGTGCCTGACCGCTTTGGAATAGATTTTGAGATGAAAACAGTTGATGCTCACATTCATCTTGTCCAATCATTGTTTCCTTCCTACTTATATAAGGGTGGGGATGTTGAACAGATAAAGTTCCTCTTTGTGAATTGTTCGCATAGGTAACAGTATCTCCAGGGATTGTCAAACAGTTCTCTCTATCATCATGCACAGAATATGCAGCCTCACTTCTGTTCATAGGGGAATAGATCAAGCTCGATGCACAAATATCTCCTTCCTGGTTTGCAACACCGAGCACTGAACCGGTATCCACAAAGGGCATATCACCTTTGAAAACAGATTTATTTGCATAAACAATATCTGAAGAGCCTGAAATTTAAATTCCAATAGTTTAGCTAGCATCAATAGATCACTAGAAAGTAAAAGAAAACATAAAAAAAAGGTTGCATGCGACCTGTTTCACCATCTTGCAGTAGAGAAAGAGATGAAACTGTATCCCCATTAGACTCGGAGTAATTGGGCTCCATGTGGGACAAAGCATCGAAACCTACCTTCATAGTCTCTTTAACTTGTTGACTACTCAACTGAAAATCATAACCATAATCTGCATTTTGTGAATGCACAGTACCCATCCCTGCACTTTCAGAAGGCCCACTAAATATCACTGTACTGTTCTGCAAATGCCGGTTATCAAAAATTAAGTTGAGAAAAGGTCCTCGATCAGAATCCATGAAAGCATTTTTCTCTGATAATGACGGTCTAAACCATTGGGACGAGTGAATTGTCGGAAAAGAGAGTATATTTTCAGAGTCAGTATGTTGCAAGGAAAATTGATTCCTGTTCTCACTTGGCAAGGAGGAAAATAAATCCAAGTCATTACAACTTCCTTGAGGCGCAGAAGTAAACCCCATTTCCATTTCATCCTTACAGACTGATGCCCCCAAATGAGAGCCCTCAGGATCCACTGTAGGTTCTGGCATACCTAAAAACCAGAATTAATAGGAAAAGACTGACTAACCTCAGCCTGGCAGTTCTACAATGACATTACAGAACAGCAAAAAAAAAAAAAAAAAAAAAATGATAAAATTAAGTGCAGTGAGTTTCAAGTTAGATTTCAAATTATTACCATCTTCAAGTTTGAAGCCATTTTCAGGATCAAGCTGTCCAGGAGCTAACATGCCTTGGTGAAAACTGCTTTGTGTACCCTGTGAAACGTCCCACTTTCAGCAAACTGAAAGAGCACAACTAACATGAAGAACAAAGGCATTCTGAAAAAAGAACAATAAATCTAAACGACAATTCAATTTAATGAAAACGTAATTTTCAATATCATATTTTTCTCATCATCTGTTCTATTTGTGATGACCAGCACTTTCTGGTAGATTTGTTATCCATACAAACAATGTATTAATCAGAATCGACAAAAATACACTCCATAGTGGTTGATACACCCTTTTATAGCGTGAATGCAGGAGCTATGAGGTGTTAGTATTATAGAAACTCTTCATCATTTGAAAACATTGAACTGCGGGAATTGGATCTACTTGGAGTTTTTTTGAAAATTATACTTTAAAATTGCAGTTAGGTGATTAGACCATAAACCGCCTCTAAATTATAAAACATAACCAGTTTGAATTAGTTATAAGACCTAAGTTCTAATATTTGTATGCCTTAAAGGCTGTCTTATGGTCAGGTAAAGGTCAGCTTCCAAAACCATTAATAAAGTGGACCTGCAGCCAAATTATCCTCCTCCTTCTGCCCTCGCCCGAATTCTGCATAACCACGGAAGATCACAAAAAACAGGCAGGGAAACACTTCAATATTAACAATATCATAACCAAATGGGTCTAGAATACCTTGATCCCTTCCTCTTTCTTCTCATCCAATAGATCCTCTATTCTTCAATTCCCCCTTCTATCACATTGAATTTCATTCCAATTAGAAGTTTAAATCCTTGCACAATGGTAGGATTTTAATATTAATTTGGGGAGCTGCCCAGGAGCAGGACTGGAGCTCACCGGAGTGAATAATGCATCTAAGCTCCAATCATTAGAAGCTAAACAGTTATGTATAGAGAAACTAAAAATCATCATGAGCCACATAATAGCACTTTCTGTAGCCAGGAAGTGGTCTTTTCCTGATTAATCCTATTGGATGCTAGGAATTTTAAGTTGTGATGCATGTCTGCAAGAAGACGTGTTCTTGGCTTGACAATAGCATCAAAGATTATTTGTTGATAAACACCCATCAGACAAGGTTCGGGATATCAATATAGAGATGGATGTGTGTGATTAGGAGCTTATTTATCCCAACAGAGTTTTCACTTACTTCAATTCACCAATAGATATGCCGCAATCAAATCCACTATCAATCCAATCGCAGCACAAGAAAAAGACGCTTATTGTATTCATATGTGTGCACTTACTGTAACCTTTCTCGGAAGGCTGGCGAATCAATTGCGATAAGTCAATATATAATTCATGATATCAAGAATGCGATGATTTATGAGACAAAAAAAAACCCTTTATTTAAGCGCATAAACAATGAAAAATCAAAACGATCGAGGCTGACCGATGATTGGGTATGAGATGAATCCTCGGGCTTCTCGTTGAGGATGGCGAAAAAGGCGTCGAGGCTGATCTTGAGATTGTCAGGGCAATCAGAGTAATCGCCAAAATCCGCTAAATCCATATCGGGGATGGTGCTCGAATCCTCGATAGGGTCCGCCATCAGCAACATCGAAGGGGACTGGCAACAAAACCCTAGATGCCGAGGGGTAAATATAGGGCAGACGATGTAGGGGAGTTCATCGGCGTTCGGATTGGAGTTGGAGTCGGAGTCGGAGTCGGATTAGGAGGAGGACGATCCCCGAATGAAAGAGGGGGAAGGTGGGGGTGAGACTTCGAGATAGAATACGAGTAATTAAGTTGAAGAATAATAATGCGTTCTGATTTTTGAACTCATATGATATCCCATCTCTGACTAAATTTGTGCCCAGATTTACGCGTTTTTTTGGAGTCTTTACCGTTCCGTGCTCACGGAGATGATCTGGGACGACCGTGTAAACATTGGACTCGTACCTCACCCCTTCTGGCTCGAGCCCATTTGTGATTGGTGTAATACCTTAGGGGCTGTTTGGTTGGGGGAATGTGATCACATTCCTGACAATATGGTGAGAATAGTGTAAAAGTAAAATTAATGCACGTGTCTTAACATTATTTTTGGAAAAAATAAAAGTGCAAGTGCTTAACATTAAAGCACATGAAATAGGGACAAGGGGTGCTTAACATTACTTGTTTAACATGACTTATTTAACATCAATTTAATAGATACTTAAATGAATTAATTAAATAGACAAAGATTATGACCCCATTTGGATTCGCTTATGAAAAACTACATTTGTTACCATTTATATAATATTTCTCATAATAAATAGTTTTATAATAATAATAATAATAATAATAATAAAGGATGTTCAGGAAATCTACACTTTTCCAAATGCTTTGAAAATGTTCGAGACAGGTGTTTTGTTACACACTTTTTAGAACAGCTTCTATATAATAGTTTTTTTAAGAAGCTACAAATAACTAGTTATGAAAAAAAAAAAAACTAATTTCCATGTTTTTTTTCTTTGTAGTTTCTGATTTTCTGAAAAACCCAACACAAATAGATTGTTTTGTTTCATAAATGCTTAACTTGCTCTAAAAACACGAAGAAAAAAAAAACTCATCCAAACAAGCATTGGTAGCTTGATTGCTCATGTATATTATATTTATGTTGGAATTGGAGTGAATGGCGATAATAATAGTTTTATTTTTTGAGTATGAATAACTGAATGAAGAGGTAAAAAAACATTATTTAAAATTGTGTGAGAAAAGATTTGAACCAAGGACCTCCTGTATCTAAAAGAAGTGTGCTAAACAACTACACCAACCAAACATCTTAATTTTAAATGAAAAAACTAATATTATTATTCATTATCATGTAAAAAAAACAAAAAAAAAAAACTAATACCTACATGGAGGTAGGGGTTCTCCTGGAGCCAACGGGGTGCTTGAGCACCCCCTTGACCCCCCCTCCCTCCGCCCCTGGGTGGGAATGTGATCACACATTCCCCTGTTTAGTTACTATAGTAGTGGGAATGTGCTGGGAATGCACATTCCCAACTTATCTAACATTCATTTCCGAGTTGGTGGGTATGTGAATACCCATTTTGCCCTCACCTTATTATTATTATTATTATTATTATTATTATTATTATTATTATTATTATTTGATATTTGATCAAAACTTTAGATGCAAGGGTATTTTGGGAAAATATGGCATAATTATTTGTTGGTATTAAAAATTAATTAGTTTTAACCTAACATTTAATTTTAATTTGCGCAAAATTTTATATACAAGAGTATTTTGGGAAATTTGGAATATTACCAAGTTGATTACCATGATCAAGCAAATATGAATCCAAACACGTAGAATTAACATTCCCACAACATTATCTGAATGTAGCATTCCTCGAAGAATGTCACATTCCCACGGTAATATCTCAGAATGTCACATTCCGGAATGTGACATTCTCATGGTAATATCCCCAAAACTTGGAACCAAACAGCCTTTAAATGGGTAAATTTCTTGGGTGGGTACCATACTTTTACTCCATATTTCAAATCGTATCGATTTCAATTTGTATCAAAACGGACACTAGGCTTTAATTTCATTTCATCGGTCGGGTACATTGAGGATTCCGGTTGAAAACTGCCTACGTGGTCGTCGGAGCTCCACGTCATACGATGCCACGTCAGCAACTTAAGCCGCGTGGCAAATCAGTTCTTTATGGTTTGTAGCTGGCATCATTTAAAATATATATATATAAATAATTTCAAAAAATTATTTATAATTTTTATATTTTTTATAATATTTTATTAAGTTGCCACGTGGATTAAATTACTGATGTGGCATCGTCTGAGATGGAGCTCCGGCGCCGTGTAAGTTGTTTTTGACCGGAATCCCTAAAGTACCTAGTCGATGAAATGAAATTAAACCTTAGTGCCCGTTTTGATACAAATTGAAATTTAGTACCCGATTTGAAATATAGGAAAACTACGGTACCCACCCAAGAAATTTACCCTACCCTAAATGGTCCCTCTATTATAGGCAAAATGTCATTTTGGTCCCTCTATTCGAATTTGATCCCCATAGCTCCCTCTATTATTTCAATTGGGAAATTCAAATCC